>JAHWFO010029886.1:253688-288093 GCA_023313115.1 Rhysida immarginata
CCATTGTGAGCCTTTAAAAAGATTTTTTTCGAATTTTCATTAAGAATTTTTACTGTATTAATTCTAAGCATTTTCATGTGTTTATTTTTAAGATATTGCAAAATTTAATTTAATTTTTTGAGATTGTTCTGTTACATCCAAGTGGAATTATCCCGGCAACGCCGGGTACCTTTGCTAGGCAAAGTTTGTACAACAATAGGTATCAACAATGGTATCAACACGCAATTCACAAACGCTCTGCATGAACCAACAATCAATATCTCATGACTAACAATGAAAGGAAAAGTTTGTGCAAGTGTAATAATCCCGGGCAACGCCGGGTACCTCTTCTAGTGTATCTATATATATAAAGAAGGATGCTTGTTTGTTTGTTTGCGGGTTTGTTTTTTATACAAATCTACAGTTTTATTCCAATCTTGATGAAATTTTGCATACTTGACCTTCAAAGCATGAGGAAGGTCACTGTCTACCTCAGATTTCGAAAAAATAATTATTGATAAAAAAATTGATACTCATGATTATGGCAAGGCATATTAATGAGAAATATCTCATGACCAACAATGCAAGGTAATGTATGTGCAACAATAGGTATCAAAAATGGTGTCAATACGCAATGCACGAACACTATGCAAGGTTCAACAATATATATCTCATGACCAACAATGCAAGGCAAAGTTGTGCAATATACATAAGTTTCTATATGTAACAATGCATAGAATTGCTGTTATTCAGGCTTTTCTTAGAAAAGAGAGTTCTTAGTACTTAATGTCACATGTGATTATAGCTAAAGTAGGAGTAGCGCAGTGGAAAGTAAATAACATGCAACAGTGCACTGATGTAAATAATAAATGAAACGTTTATTGACAAATATAAATAAAAGTAAAGGTAAATAAGAAGGATAAATGTGAACTCCTTCTGCCAAAGGCAATCTATGCCAATCACAAAATCAAACACAAAGGCAAAAATTAATTCAAACAAAGTAATTAATCCTAACCACACCTCTATGTAAAAGTTATTAGGATTTAAACCTTAAACTCCTTTCAAACTTAAAGGATAAGTAACCTGAATGCAAAGGCAAAATACCTAAACTAAATCTAGCATTTATTTTAAACAAATACACTTCAGCTAGAAAGCAATACCAAAACTTGTAATAATTGTATAGCAAAAGCTTACTGGCTAATCAACTAAACGGTAATACAACATTCACATATTTATGGCTTAAACCGAAACAGTAATAGAAACAAATAGCTTAATAGCTAAAAGTCTAAACCATAAAAATCGGCCTCGGTGGCTCAGGGGTTGCGTGGTCGCCTCTGATGCCCGAGGACGCGGGTTCGACCCCGGCCGAGGACGACGAGGATTTTTTCAGGGGGAAAATCCTGAGATCACGCACTTCCTTCGGAAGGGAAGTAAAGCCGTTGGTCCCGTGTAGTCGTTTGCCGGCTGCACGTTAAAGAACCCTTGCGAGGCAAAATTTGCGGCCCCTATAACGCCGTCCTGAAATGACCATGGCAGTTGAAAAGGACGTTAATACCAAACAAACCTAAACCGTAAAACAACGGACACATAAATAGACTTAATCTTGAAACAGCATTATGATTGGGTCGGTCACTAAAATACACTAAAACAAAGCCAACCCTACTTTCGTTTACTTTAAATAACTAAATACAAAATGCCAAAGCATACGCTAAAACGCATGGTTTTCAAAAAGATTCACTTACACAATCAAGGTAAATAACACTTTTACATTCTAGTAATTTCATACAACTCATATGAATAAGCACGCAGCATAATGCGACACGTTCGCAAACAAAAATTCTAACTGCCAGAATAAGGGAATGAGTATATTACAACATAGAAGTCACAAACGGGATATAGTCCATAGTCCGGGTAAAGTCATTAATTTATAAAATTACCAACAACAGAGAATTAAAGCATACATTTGAAACCTTTTAAAGGCGTAACAGCTTTAATGTTGCAAAGACACAAAAGTAAAAAGTTCCGAGTTCTCTTGTCACAAATCAGTAAATTAAACGTCACATGAAGTTTATTTTCTTAATGCGGCGCATATCATATTAGCTACACCTAATTATGGTGAAGCCGAATTCATTGACAAGGTATGCCCGCATTCCGCAAGGCCATAAACCACACACTTTGGTGTCCCTGTGAAGTTCCCGGCGACTTAATTCTTTAAAGGCTTTCCTTATTAAAACAGCTTTACAGCCCACAATAATCGACGCACTTACTATTGCGAAGCAACGGTCGGCTACTGAAACTCTCGGAGCACGGGGAAGAAATCCGAACACTGTGGATAGACACCTTTCGTTACGTCGACTCCCTCGTTTTGCGTCGGCGCAAACCTCCGCCCGCTTAGCTTCTCCTGCACGACGTGGCGTTGGCCAACGAAGCTAATGTCGGCTCCGTAGTCGTCTCCGTCGCGGTGGCTTGAGGTCTCTCCTTCTCCTTCAGCGTGCCGATAACATAGCACTCTCGATGCCTTCCATCCGCCTTAGTCGGGAGCTTCTCTTTCTTTAAACCTCTATCGGTCGTAACCTTATTCTCCCTGTCGATCTCCCTCTTCTCTCTCTTCGAGCCCGCACTCGCCAGCTTTTCTCTTTCGTGATTGGCCCCTGCGTCTTGATGTTCTAATCGACGCTGATGACGTCGCCTCCGTTTTCGCCCAGAATTGTAAAATATTCTAGAGCGAAAACGAGCGTCTCTGTTACCGGAATTAATGATAGAATTAAAATTCCGTGACACTTAACAATTTCTTGAAAATCTTTAAAAATGATCAGCAACTGGAGATAATGGTGAGTTAGCAGACTATTGAGAAGGAGTGGAAAGACAACAGAGGAAACACTCCTTTAGCTCCGTGCTGTATTGAGCAAATGGTAAGCAAGTAAAGAGAAGAATCCGCAACAGCTAGGCTACACAAAGTGATGAATGGCCAAGTTTTGCTTCAAGACATCGAGAGAAGAGTGGGAATTGCAACAACGTCAAATGTACATCTAAAGTAATATTACATGATTAAGAAATTATTTAGGCTAGCAGTGGCATACTTGGAGAAGTCCATCCATTGTGAGCCTTTAAAAAAATTTTTTTTTGAATTTTCATTAAGAAATTTTACTGTATTAATTCTAAGTGTTTTCATGTGTTTATTTTTAAGATATTACAAAATTTGTTTACCTACAAGTGTAATTATCCCGGGCAAAGCCGGGTACCTCTGCTAGTCTTCTATGTATATAAAGAAGAATGTTTGTTTGTGGGTTTGTTTGTGGGTTTGTTTGTTTCCTCTGCAAATCTACAGTTTTATTCCGATCTTGATGAAATTTTGCATACTTGACCTTCAAAGCATGAGGAAGGTCACTGTCTACTTCAGATTTCGAAAAAATAATAATTTTTGATAAAAAATCGATATTCAATGTTATGGCAAGGCATATTAATGAGATATATCTCATGACCAACAATGCAAGGCAAGGTTTGTGCAACAATACTTATCATCAATGGTATCAACACGCAATTTACAAACATTCTGCACGCAATTTACAAACCAACAATATATATCTCATGACCAACAACGTAAGGAAACGTTTCTGCAACAATAGGTATCAACAATGGTGTCAAAACGCAATATACCAACACTATGCAAGGATCAACAATATATGTCTCTTGACCAACAATGCAAGGCAAAGTTTGTGCAATATAGAATTCAATGCATAGAATTCCTGTTATTCAGGCTTTTCATAGAATTCCAATACTTAACAATTTCTTGAAAATCTTTAAAAATGATCAGTAACTGGAGATAATGGAGAGTTAGCAGACTATTGAGAAAGAGTGGAAAGACGAGAGAGAAAACAATCCTTTAGCACCGTGCTGTATTAAGCAAATGGTAATTAGAAGAATCGGCGACTGCTAGACTACACAAAGAGATGAATGGCCAAGTTTTTGCAACAACATCAAGACGAACATCTAAAGTAAGATTACGCGACTAAGAAATTATTTAGGTTAGCAGCGGCATACATGGTGAGGCCCATTCATTGTGAGCATTTAAAAATTTTTTTCCGAGTTTTCATTATGAATTTTTACTGTATTAATTCTCGGCGTTTTCATGTGTTTATTTTTAAGCCCCGCACCCGTATGACACGTCGCATTGTATCACATGGGTATGGGTGTATTTGATCTGCAATTATGGATAAATATCCGAATCGGTTGAGAGTTCTTTCCACAGGTATCAGTGGGCCCAGACAATGCCATGAGAACACTCCTTACACCATGACGCTGCCGCCACCAGCCTGGATTCGTCCAACAATGGTTGCAGGATGTTTGTTCTCGAAGGTTTCTCGCCTCACCCGCCAACGGCCGTCTCTTCTGTAGAGCAGAAATCGCGACTCATCGGAGAAGGCAACCCTTTTCCAGTCAAAAGTGATCCAGTTTCTGTACTGTTGGGCAAATTGAAGCCGTTTTTGGCGATGAACCTTTGTCTGCATGGGTGCGGTGACCACCCGTCTGCTGCGGAGGCCCATACGTAGCAGGGTCCTCTGTGCTGTGGTTTTAGAGCTATATCTGGTAGCATCCTCGTTGGTTTGAGCGGTAAGTTGGTCCACTGTAGCTCTACGGTTGGTCTTCACACACCTTCGCAGCCGACGTTCACCTCTCTCATCAATGGCCCGAATGCAGATTATCATCCCCTTTTGCAGATCTGATAAATCACGTTTCTTGTCCATTGCAGCAATGAGTGATATGTTTTTAACATAGTGGAAACTTACCTTATATAGTCACCTAACCAATTCCCAACACGTGACATAGTTCCTCGGCTGGGCAATCCCGAAGGCAAACGAAGTCAATAATGTGACTCGACCTTGTATATCAACTGAGCTCCCTATTTCACGTGTACCAAAATACACGGGTACACGTGTATTTAATACGTCCGTGTATTGACCCGTGTATTTACAGCATCACGTGTACCGTGTAGCTACACGTGTACACGGGTACCCGTGTATTTCAGTTCCAGGGATACTCAAGCGTTTAAATTGTTGAATCAGATATCAGAAAGAAAAACACAATAAAAAATAATATTCTAGGAAAAAAAACAATACACTTACACTATGTACAATTGCTAATTATAATAATCGAATGATCACAGTAATATCTCTTATTTTCTAAAATTATAAGTTATAAAATAATTTGGTTCACTTCACTGATAAATATACTTAAAATTCTACCATGATCTCATGTAGAATTTTGTAAATTTATATTTGCATAAGAGGAATAAACCATTTAAGCTCAGCGGGGGTGTTTTTTACTAACCAAATGCTAATCATATATCACCATTTTCATTAAGAACTGAAGAAATTGAATGCACATTCACAAAATTTTATCACTGCTCAGTAAATAAAAACAACAGAATACATCTCATATTATAACACAACCTCCATCGGTTCCGATGCCATTCCCTTTTACGTCTACAAAGCCTGCAGTGCTTTTCACATCTGCCCTCTAAAACACATCTTCAAATTTTTCAATCAAAACCGGCACTTTTCCTCAATTATGTAAAAATGCCAAAGTTGTTCCTTTGTACAAAAGCAAAGGTGATTCAAACAATATCAAAAATTACCGCCCCATTTCTATACTTTGCTTTCCAACAAAAAATTTTGAATATGCAGTCTATCAAAGAATTTATCCCACTGTCTCGCCCTATATTTTCCCCTACCAGCATGGCTTCATGAACGGTAGATCAACTCAATCGAATCTCATGGATTGTATACATTCATTGGTGATGGGATTGCCCAAAACTGTCAGGTTGATTTAATATACATCGATTTTGAGAAGGCGTTTGACAAGGTGGACCATTTTCTCCTTATTAAAAAACTTTACAATTTGGATTGCATCACTCGCTTGTCAAATGGTTATGATCATACCTTTCTGAACAAATTATGTTGACATATATGCCACTACCCCCAAAAGCTTCATATCCTCCTCAGGAGTGCCCCAGGGTTCAATCTTAGGACCATTATTATTTCTCCTGTTCATTAATGACATACAAGATGTAGTAAAATCACCCTCTTTGTTTTTGTTCGCAGATTGCAAAATTATTCGTACCCCTCTTGACTGCTTTGATTTGCAACTAGATCTATAGTCTATTAGCTCTTGGTGTATCGAAATAAAATGTATACTAATGAAAAGTGTCACTCGGTCACTTACTCACTGAAACATTCTCTTCATAGCTTCTCGTACACCCTTAATGGTTCTTATCTTGATAAACAAGCTACCACAAAGGATCTATGGGGTCTTTTTTAAGCACAACCTATCTTTCATCGACCATATAATCCACATTATCTCTAAAGCCTATAGGATCTCTTATTTCATTGTTCGAAATTCTACACGCTTCAATAGCACAGAATTTTCTATTTTCTTATTCAACTCTCTAGTAAGACCCGGGTTAGAGTATGCTTCGACTATCTGGTCTCCGTACAATGTTACATTACAGAGGAGGTCTTAAGAAAGTTCAAACTGATTTTCTACGCTCCCTTCTTCACTTATCAAATCATAAATTCTTTAATGAAAATTTATATGCTATAAATTCTTACCTCAGAGATCACTTTTGTTGTGAAACGCTACTTAACAGGCGTATTCATCTCGACGCCTGCTGTTTATTCAAATTATATAATCATATAACCTATTCTGTTAGATTTCTCAATTTCATAAAACTACGCATTCCCAAACTAAACTCAAGAAACACCGATATATTTTATTTACCACTGACTAAGAAATGTATTACAAACAATCTCCCTTTCAATCGATTATGTAAAATAGGCAATATATTCTAAAATTTATTTGATATTAACTTTTTAAATTATAATGAATTTAAAGTTATAATTTATGAACATCTAAACTCTTTTTGTTATTACTGATGCTTATTGTCAAATTTTTCTTTCAACATTTGTTTTGATATTTCAATTATTGTTCTTGTATTTGTGTCTGTAAGCTGTCATTGGACATTTCTAAGCCTGTTGCTTGCAATAAATAAGTAAATAAATAAATAAATAACTGCATAGTTTCATTTAAAAATTATTTAACAGAATGCTAATATAGCATTCAAAAGAGGGAAGAAATTATTGAGTTTCATAAAAAAGGCCTAGGATTGACTGCGATAAGTAAATGATCCTACATGAAAATTCCTACAGTTCAATCAATAGTAAAAATATGGAAAAAGTCATCATATCAAATTTGCTCAAAAAAGCAATGTTTTAATGTACAAAGTTAACTTAAAACAGAAAATAATTTACAGGATAAATGTTTAAAAAATAAATACTTTTTTATATAAAAGTTTATAGTTTTATTCGACTCCTGTTTTTCAGAAAGCAAACATATCGTTTGCAACGTGATTTAAGCTTGAATATCTTGAACGGACACGTGTATAAAAATACACGGATGACGGTACCCGTCTACACGGAAACACGGGTACCGTCATTCATATTTACACGTATATTAAAAACACAGATCCTTAAGTCACAGGTACACGGTACACGGGACCCGTGTACCCGTGTGCTTTTATTACCCGTCAAAAATCGTAGGCTCTAATATCAACTAACTCCTTACGAGTTGTTAGGCCTATTGTTGTCCATAGTTTATTGGTATCAAGAGCATATTGCTGTTAGGCCTAATATCCAAAACTAATTACTGTGAGATATATTGCTAATTGCTAGTTGTTAATCGCTTGCTTTTATGGTTGATGATAACGTAGAAACACTTTAGTAATAGAATATGAACGAATAATAGATTCTTACATTCTGTGAGAATGCCTATAAATTAAAGAACTTTTATTTGTTATTTGTTTTAACTTTACTCCCTATTTAACCTTTGAGTTCTTCAAGTTTATTCGTTAAATTCTCTCTTTACATTAGTTTACTTAGTAATTTACTGTTTAGTTTTCTATTTTCTCGTATATATTTTCTGTAAAGTGTTTTAAAATGTATGTTAATTCTATGTATCCGTAACACGAAAATGTGTTTTTTTATCCACTTTGATGGAAAAATCATTCTTGTTTAATTTCTTTTTGCATGACTTCACAAAATCCTTCCATTTGCATGATGTCTCAAAAACAGTTCCGCGGCTTTTTTAGATCGCGTCGGCTTTAGGCGTGTCCAGTTAAATTTCAGCTTTCAGTTGTTTAGGCATTGTTGCAAAATAAAATTAACAGTGTCTAACAATTGAAATTGGAAATTTAATTGGACACACCCATTCAAACTTTCGTTGGATGGAGCACAGAATTAATGTAGGTCCAACTTATCAGAAGTGCTTAACGCGCATGGGTATTGTGATGTCATTGGATGAATTCTGGCGTTACACCACGGCCTCCTAGAAACTACAAGGCCTGAACATGACGTCAGTGATGTATTGTTGAAGCATTAAGATTGTGACGTTGAACTAACGTCTGTAATAGCACCACCAGTTCGACGTAACAATGTTTTATCTTTTCCATGTTCAGGCCTGGTAGTTTCTAGAAGGCCGTGGTTACACTCGGCAAAGCGGAAGTGTGTGGTAGCCATTATTCTGGTTACAAAAGAAAAAGTTTTCACGTAAAAAAAAAACTCGTTCTTTTTATTTCTGAAGAAACGTTTATTTGTAAAACTTACCATTGTTTTCATCTCAATCTCTTAATTGTTTTCGGTCGGATCAACCAACACCACCTAAACATAAGGCGTGATAACGAAAAAGCCATCATCATTTGTCGTCATTGTCTATGTGTTCTTATTAAAACGTAAGTACATTTTACAATAATTATAAAATCCCTCCTTATAATGGCATTGTTCCTTTATTCAATCAAAAAGATAGTAGAAAAAATGAGAAATGTGAACGAGTAAAGTAGTCGTTAAGTGTCGCTATCGCAAGACTGTTGTTATCATGACCGCCATGTTTTGGTTTCTGTGGAGGTTTCGCTGTCATCCAATGACGTTAAAATACGTATGCGCGGTAAAATATTTTTAGCACTTCCGTCCAAATGATCCTCACCTTATTCTAGATCACCTTGAATACACTCTGCATACGCTCAAATTACAGCAATTTTAATATTTTTGAATTTTTTTTGTTTAAATCTTTCAATGCTTGACTGTACTTTCTAAAGAAAAAAAGTGCAATCTTCAGCAAAATTCGATTCCTTCATTAAAAATCAAGATTCCAAAAACAAAAGAACAAATGTTTGAAATGTAACAAAGAAATGTAACAAATGTTTTTGTTGTGTTTTTTTTTAAATTTAAAAGCTTTAAATGACAAATTCTTTTTTATAAGCCCTTACAATGACAAAGGGGAGCATTCTAACAACTGAACATTAGAAGTGGAAATTTAAAAAAATCAAACATCATTATTTTTATTTTAATGGATTTTGTACTTACACGTGGGTTGTTTTTTTAATAGCAGGGTTTTTTTTATAATGATTTGCGGGCATTTTATAATTTTTAAATCATTTTAGAGTAGATAAGACGGTGCTATCGGTTTTAGAATTCTTTTTCCTCTCTTAATTGGGACATCATCTCTTATCCCATCCCTCCCCAGACTTACACATTAGAAAAATCCTTAATTAGAACCCCCTCCTCTTTGCCCCACTTCGTCATATTTTGCTTCGTCACTGCCGAGTTCAGAGAGATAACTTCGTTAATTAAGCCCCCTTCCTGTGAGGCTTACCATTTTCTCCCTTTGAAACATAGGCACGCTAAGAAAATAAATCTAATAGTGGAAAATTATACGGATAAGCATATGGATATACGTACATGTTCTATTATTGTTTTCATCAACAGAGAGCGCCTTAAAGCTTTGAAGTCGAAGGTCGTAAACGTCTAAATGAGTTCATCTCTGGCCTGTAGGGCTTGGCAAATGCTAATGAAGGTTTAAAGCTGAGAAAGAAATTTTTCGCAGAGAGTTAATTTTCAGACTTTTATTCCGTCCTTTCGAAGAACGACTATAATCATATTTCCAACGTACATTTCGAAATGCAGCTGCAATTTTTTTGCTTTTGCTTTGTTTTTCCCTTTGTGGCGCTTCCGCCTTTAAAGTTTCTATGACGTTTTCATCGTTGACCCTTTTAAAGTGAGTGCTGCACCAAAAGAGAAGTTAAAGAATCAAACATTGTACCCATCACCGAATACAACTCTACGTGCCCGCCGTTTTGATTAGGTCCCAAGAGAACCTTTCTTCTTCCTTTTTAGATTCCGTGTTCTGCTACACCTTATTCCGTATGCAGCGTCGACGTTTGAAAGGCCTCGTCGAGTTATCTGCTTCAAAAACACGGTAAAAAATACCGGGACCAAATCGGCTGCATTTCAACGAGTGAGGAAACCTTTCCATGTAAATTGTCTCGTGGGTGTTGTTAAAGAATGGGTCACGGGGTAAGACCCCTTTATATCTTTCTCTATTTGGCAACAGTGTCTTAATTTAGCGATCCCTTTCTTGGGCGCGCTCTTTAAAGGTAACTTCAGGCTGTTGTTGTTTTAAATTTTTGTTAAGTTAAATAAACTTAAGATTTACTGCCACTAAGTCGTAAAAAACAAAATACCGTAAACAACATATAATTATTGTTTTTAAATTTTATTTTTAAATTATTCATTACTCTCTTAAAAATTTTTGAAAATTATGTTCAAGATAATAGAATTTTTTAATGTAAAATTGAAAGTCAATTTTCCTGTCCTAAAGTCGCCAGATAAAGTAAACGAATATTGATTCCTTTCTGCATCAGCAAGGACAGCCTAGAATTTTAAGAGTAAATTTCTGAGATTTTAAGTATTATCATTTTTTTTAATTAACAGGCTATAAATCTACAAATATGAAAATTGAATGAGTAATCCGAGCATAAATTTCATTTTGGAAATTTTATTTAATTTTTTCTTGATTGTTTTGTTCTTAGCATTTCATATTGTTTTATTTTATCTCAAATTGTACAGTGAAGTCACACTTATGCTAATGCATAAAACAACGGCGACTATTAAACTTAAACCAATTTACGGGATTATCCATAAAAACCACAACAATCACAATAAAATGTATAATTAAATACGGATCTTCTGAAGTTTTCCTGGAGCAAGAGTTTTTACGGGTGTTCAATATTTACGCCCTTGGTAATTCGACAAACGGCCATTATGAATTTGGAGATTCAATGCTTGCAGCCGATAGGCTTTCACCACAAGCCACTTGCGTATCCACAGAATGTTGAATAGGAAATCGTTTTCTTGCTCGCGTGACTCATGGACTTCTAGAACTCTGCTTAAGAGTCACTCTCACAGTTCAACCGTCTCCTCAGAAGGCTCCGGTCAGCCAGTTTATTTATCGGCACAGGATAACGTTTTTGTACCATTGACATATTATTTTATTCGTAGGATATTGTTCTTTGTATTCTGTTCGAAATCTGCACTGCACAATCAAAACTGGTTGAGTTTTGGTAAACTCCAGTACAAAAAATGTTTTACCTACGCCTTGCATAATATTTTATGCATTAAAAGATATAACCCTAACCCACCGATTTTATAAAGTACCAATGCAGTTTATGATCCTGCTGCTTTATTTAAGTTTATAAATAAATAAAGTGGATCCTACAACTTTAGGATTATCTTTGTCGTGTGTATATCCCATACAGTTCGAAGCTTTTTTTTTTGTTATGTCATGACAGACCTGTAGGGGAACATGTTCCATTCTTCCTTCACAACTTCACAGCTTCTTTCGAGCTGGGCTTCCTTCATCCTTCCTGGGTTTTATTTTAACATAATGATGTTTTAAGGCTGGACATCATTCTACTGATGCCCAAGGACGCGGGTTCGACCCCGGCCGAGGACGACGGGGATTTTTTTCAGGGGGAAAATTCCGAGATCACGCACTTCCTTAGGAAAGGAAGTAAAACCGTTGGTCGTGTAGTCGTTTGCCGGCTGCACGTTAAAGAACCCTTCCGAGACAAAATGTGCGGCCCCTATAACGCCGTCCTGAAATGACCTTAGCAGTTGAAAATGACGTTAATACCAAACAAACCAACCAGCCAACCAACCAACATCATTCTACAAAAAAACAAAAAAACAAAAAAACAAAACGTGATGCCAAAAAAAAACACCAAAACTTTACGGAAACAGTTTGTTGCATTGCTGTTGCACGTTTAAGAATTGTTGGCGCCGGCTTGAAGCACACGCCGGAACTGAGAAGTCACCTGACCATTGTTGTCTGAGCAACAATTTTTATTTATATCTTTACTGCAGAGATATTATAAGATACAGGGTGATTCAAATCGTGTGTAAAACAATTTAAAGGGGTATTATAGAGGTCAAGGTAAACACAAAAAGTCCTATGAACATGGGTCCGAATTTGAACGATAACTGAGATATGAACAGAAATAATAATGCCGCCACCAAGATCAACAAGTTAATAACTCAGATTCTGTAAAGCCTAGATTAATGGAATTTGGAGGAATAACAGGATACATAAGACTGTGTATACCGTTAAAATTTGATCGAATTCCAACGAGAAGTTTCCAAGTTACGCAGTCAAAATTGTAACAAGTGCTGATTAGTACTCACAAGTGAACACGGCTTTCAACCTTTGACAATTTGGTTGTCTTTAACATACCTTGTGACAGCATGGCTGTCCGGGTGTCTGCAATAGCCCAATTGGTAGAGGCATCGACCATGATAGTCGAGGTTCCTGGTTCGACCCCAGGTCGCAGAATTTTTCCTTTCATTTTTCTATATTTATTTATTTAATTCTTTTGGTTTTTACAATTCCATCACGATCAAAATTTTCAATTCTTGAAAAATTTCCAGAATCAATTTTAAGAAACCACTCATTGAAATCGTCTTGATCTGCTTACGAAAGTTTTGTAAAATGTTGCCATAAATGTGATGATTTGATGCATGCTTCAATAACTTCCGTTGCTGTTCCTCTTGGAACTACCGGTAAGCATTGTTGAAAATCTCCTCCAATGACCATCACGTTATTTCCAAATGGTTTGTCTCGTTTAGCCGGATCGTTTTGAACGCCATCTCTCAAGAAATTATCGATGCATCTCAGTCTGTGTTTTGTTAACCTTGTTAACCTTGTTTTGTTAACCTTTATAAGTTTTGATCCTAAAACATCTTTACCTTGAAGAGTCGATAGCTAAAGTTTTGATGTTGAGTTTTCAAGCAAAGGAACTGACAACTTGAAACCGCTATGAACTGTTCTACCTTCTTTCATGAGTGTTGAAGCAATTCCAGTTGTAGTACATGGGAAGACTTTATCTCCATTTCCTAGGATGAAATTCATTAAAACTCTATAAAAATAGGTTTTTCCAGAACCACTAGGTCCACCAAGATAGAATAATCGAGTTGTGGCGTTGAGTGATCCTTTCGAAAGCAGCTTTTTTGTTGAGCATTTAAAGTTGGAATGAGTCGTTCTGCTTCTCTGATCTCTTCAGTGGGATTAAAATTACTAAATTAGAAATAATGTTTTACTATTGAAATTTCCAAAAAAAGTTATAATTTTGCAATGAAATATCTGATTGATACCATTTATACCTCGATGAATAGAGCTAATTAGAAGCTACATTTCACTCTTTATTTTGTCGAGATATATTAAAAACCTTTTTAATTGAAAAAATGTGAAGAATTTGTCAAAAAATCTATTATCTTGACCAAACCTGAGGTTAATTTTTTTGGAACTTAAATGCATTTTAATTGTCTATCATCGACCTACACTGGTGGCCAAAAGTTTGGACCAACCAGCAATGTCAAGAAAAACTGAATTTATACGAAAAATGTTTTACACCTACAACTCTAAGTAAATATGAAACAATATTCAGGGAAGAAACAAATTTATTTCTGCGTTGTTGGTTTCTTATTACCTAGAATCAAAATAAGACTGGACGACATTTGTATAACATAAAGGGAAAAAAGTATTACAAAATATTTGTAAAAGTATTATTTTGATATTTGAGATCATTTTGACTCTACAAAATTTGACAAACGACCTGAAATAGAATTAAATAAGCTTTTAATAACATTTGGCTTAACAGCTTTCTGAATGGCTGCTATTTGTTGTTCTCGAGATTTGTACTAAATGTTTTGGTAAATTTTTTGTTCCGTGAGATGCTACACATTCTCAATAATATTGAGATCTCGATTTCGAGCAGTCCAAGCAAAAGTGGAAATATTATTGCTCTCAAAATAGGCTTTCACAACTCGTGCAGTATAGATTGCAGGACTGTCCTGCTGCTAAATCCACGGTTTTTGCTTAAACTAGACTTTACACAAAGGGATGAACACATTGTGAAGATCATCTTTATATTGAGCTGTTGTGCAATGTCCATATATACTGTGAATCTTCAACTTTCCGTTGCTTCCAATGGTACCCAGAATCATCACTCCACTACCGCCCATTTGCCTCTTAATTTGCAGTGGAACAAGTGTTTCTTTTTCACGATGCTCTTCATAAGAAGCTATATTATCAGGACCATCCAAACTGATTCGTTTTTCATCAGAAAAACACAACCAATTGGAAGTCTGTGTTTTCACGCAGAAGTGTCTTAGCAAACTCCAGTCTCTCCTGCATGTGTTTCTGTGGTAGTGGCAACTTTTTGGGTTAAATTTCATAGGCAAAGTTCTCAGTACGTAGTTCGCTGCGAATTGTTCTTCTTGAGGCAGCAAGTTGCAAATTAAGTTTGACTTGTGTGGTGTTGGCTACATGCCCAGATGTAATATCATGTCTAACATGTCTCTTCGCGTCAGTGCACAAGGTCGTCCTATTTCCGTCCTATTTTACAATTAACATTTTTAACAATTCTGATAAAGATTTGTAGCTCACACGGGAGATTTCAGCAACTTTTTTGAAGTTTGTAAATTGCTTGTTAAAATGTCTAATTTGCTCTCGTTGGCTTTCAGTTAACATTGTACAATACATTCGATGGTTTCAGTGCTCACCACACAACACGATGACTTGTAATATGCAAATTATTTGCATGTTTCTGATGTTGGTCCAAACGTTTGGCCAGTCTTATTTTGATTTAAGGTAATAAAAAAGCAACGACGCAAAAATAAATTTGTTTCTTCCCTGAATATTGTTTCATGTTTACTTAGAGTTGTAAATGTAAAATATTTTTGGTATAAACTCATTTTTTTCTTGATTTTGCTGGTTGGTCCAAACTTTTGGCCACCAGTGGTATAGAGCATATTTGTTTCATCAAGATAACTCTTATGGTTTGGTCAGAAGTGACGGAAACTCAATGATGACGGACAGAATAACGTTTTTATTATATTGGCATATCAAAAAGTCATAACTCTCATCGAAATTAATCAACTGTTTATTTTTAATTCTGTACCTTGATTAACGCGATTACTTGACTGTTCTTATATTTTTAGTCAGTCATTTTTTTCCCGTATCACCTCGCGTTGTCCGTCTCCTCTGCTGATTCAAAAATCTTCCTTTGCCCCCCCCCCCCCTTATCCCGCTTTTTTTCGCATGCTTCCCTGACGGCTTTTTTCAAATAAGCAATTCTCGGTACAAATGCTACTCAAGCTAACAATGCACCGCTACAAAACTGTCCACTTTGCTATCTACTCTTGCTTTAACAGCCACCAAATCGGACTAAAATGTAAACAAATGAAAAGATAAAATTTAAATTATTTCCTTTTAATAAAATCGATTTTCCATTTAAACCAAAATTTTCTCTTGTCAAATTAAATTTTCACTTCAGATAACGATTTATGACATTAATTCTTT
Source organism: Rhysida immarginata (assembly GCA_023313115.1). Classification (NCBI taxonomy): domain Eukaryota; kingdom Metazoa; phylum Arthropoda; class Chilopoda; order Scolopendromorpha; family Scolopendridae; genus Rhysida; species Rhysida immarginata. The sequence goes on from JAHWFO010029886.1 coordinate 269,412, forward strand.
TGGTTCAAAGCACAACGTAATTATCAAGAGTTCATTATTGTCTTTCTTTTTCCTTTCGTCTTGTTGAATATAAGAATTTCAATAAGTAAAACCGGAGGAGGCGCTATATTGAGGAGAAATTGACTTCGATGTTTTGCTAATGACCCATTACCAATTATACGTGTAACGCGACATATAAATTATAATAATAATAATAATAATAATAATAATAATAATAATAATAATAATAATTTATTCAGTTAGCGGAGAAATACAAATATGTCACACCAGGACCAGTATGGTCAGAGACCGACGGGTTAGGTCCTCCTGGTAGGCAGATACAAAATACAAAATAGTAACATAGTATTGAGTTAGTAAAAATAATAAACCAAATTAGTTAGTTTAAGTTAGAGATGGCAGTCAGCTGGGACGGCCTAAATAAAATTATAAATTAAAATTTAGCAAATCATTAGTGGAATGCTACTTAGGACTAATTAAGTACAAACTAATTAAGTCAAGATTCAACTACCGTTACAGAGATATGATGATAGATACAAAACAAACGATAATTACAAAATATCAAATCTTTGAAAAGCATATCTTATCTGGTACAGAAAAGCATATCTTATCTGGCACCTACTCCTACGAGGGAGTTTTGCGCCATCCCATTAATAACGACTGCTACGAGATGACAGTAGCAGTCGGGACCGACGGCTTAACGTGCCCTCCGAAGCACGGGGGGTTTCATGATGGAAAAGCTGCTGGGGATAAACGAACCCGAGGCTGTCACCAACCGCTGGAACACCAGCTATGGTCAATCGGCAAATGGGTCAGACCAAAGTCCCCCAACAGCCGCGCCCCAAATAGCTGTCCCGCCAGCGGTGGCCCTCAAGCCCAGGCCGTCACCCAACCAGCAGCTGGCCGCGCCTGAAGTTGCTGAACTCCATCGATTGGCAAGCCAACCGACGAGACAACCAGGCCACGGCCACCCCCTTGAAAAGCATAACTGTACAATTAGTTGGACACTACAGACTGAGTCTAAATGTAATCTTAGTTTAGTCTTGAATGAAGGAGACAGGTTCAAAAAACTGATACGGTAAACAAGAATTTAATTTGCCTTACGCGTTTCGATAATCATCATCATCTTCGGAGGCTATCCTGTGTAGCAATATAGCCTCCGAAGATGATGATTATCGAAACGCGTAAGCAAAATAAATTCTTGTTTACCGTATCACTTTTTTGAACCTGTCTCTTTCATTCAAGATTACACGTGATACTAGATATGGATATCATTGATGCTTAGTTTAGTATTTTCAAAAATAGGGATACACAAACTAAGTATACGGTTCTATAGAATACAGAATACTAATAATATTAACTTAATAATGAAGATACAGCATCAAATATAAGTAGTCAACAGTACGTAGTTTTTTAATTTTTTTCTCTTTGTTGAATTTCTTTTGGTAAATTGACCCAGCCTCTTTCACCTAAATGATATATACAATTATTCTTATATTCTGAAGGGCAAGTTATTTCCTCAGCAATCCGGGTCAAGTAATGATGGCTATCTTGAAATAGTTGTATTTTGATAGGAGTGGAAATAGTTAGCAAGGAATTAAGTGTTTTATAAATAAAAGAACAGGATTATATTTGATAGATTTGGTATATGGTAGAAATACATCCCGGCTGAAAATATTGCGATACAGATTGTGACTTGGGCAATTTTAAAAGTATTCGAAAGAACTACTTTTGTAATTTTATGTGAGTTATATTATAAAAAGTAGTCGATCCCCAAAATATACAGCCATAACATAAGGGGGAATGTATCCAAGCATAATAAAGGAGTAGAAGAATATTATGTGGGAGATAGTCTAATCTTGATATTAATCCTTGCTTTTAATTAAGTTTAATTAAAAGCAACTCTATAGGTAACTACCATGATAAATTGTTAGATAGTAACAACCCTATTAGGAGACTTTAACTTCGGCTTCTTTTATTCGCTACTAGAGTGCAGCAGGTGTCCAATTTTGGTATTGGTCATTTCCGGTCTATGAACATAGAAGTGTGTTCGTTAGCTCTCGATTTTGTATCGCCTCCGAAAATAGTTAATGTACAGCAAATTCAAAGAAAAGCAAAGGTTTAATGTTCCATTCATTCCCCCATTTGTATCATTAAGTAAGCATGACATGCTTGCAAAATGGAAAAATGCAATTAGAACTGGAAAAGGAGTGAGTAAATGGATGAAGGTTTGCAACCTTCATTTCAAGTCTGAAGATTACATCACAACAAGATTGGGTAAGTACAATTATTGCGTTTAATATTGAAAATAACTACTGCTTAAAGGTTGATGTTTTTTAAAGGAGACAAGAAAATATTAAAAAAGACTGCAATCCCATCTGAACAACTACCGGTAAGATCTCATGATAACCATTCCAAAACCCACGTAGAATCCTATCCCGCTTGCCTCCTAAACCAAATGTTGAATCCTGCACTTCTAATACTCCTGATTTGTCACCCATAAATCTTAATAATGCTTCTGGTGATGGTTTCCTTGCTGCAAATGTAGAGGTAGTTACAATTTAAACTGCTGGAGTAGGTTAAGTTGGTTAATTTATATGCATTTTTAATAGAGTTGTTTCTAATGTTTAGGTGGAGAACGTTGATAATAATTACTTAATTATGGATGAAATAACTCATGAAAATCACATGAAAAATCCTCACAAGCAAGCCATTCAACAATTACCCAAACAGAAGTTTTCATGATAAGAAACAGATTACTATCGGTTCAGTGGTTACCAACATCAACTTTCAAACATTATTGTGGGTTATCCAAAAATCAATTTGATGTGCTCTATAATTTAATCTGTGGGAATGGAAAATCAAAAGTCTTATTCAAGAAAATTTGTAGCACAGAAGACCAGCTGTTGATAACTTTATTCAAGTAACCTCATAATTTGCCATATACAACTATTGGCTCCCTATTCAATATTAAGGCAACATTCATTCGAAAATTCTTGAACGTTTGGACCCTTAGAATTTTTGAAGAGTTAAGGAAAATTGATTTTTTTCAGCATGGCTAAGAAAAGAGACACTGATTATGATATTATAATAGACTGCACAGAAATTCCCATTGATAGGAGTGGGGATCCGTTGATTCAACAAGTGACATTCTCAACATATAAGAATAGAAACACTTTCAAGAGTCTGATTGGTGCGATTGAGTCTGGGGTGTGATGTATGTTTCTGAATTATTTGGTGGGTCCGTGAGTGATAGGCAAATTGTGAAAGAGTGTGGATTCTTAAATTTACTTAAAGAGGGAATGTATGTATTGGCAGACAGTGGATTTGACATCTCAGATTTATTGTAAAAAGGGAAGGTACATTTGAACATTCCCCCCTTTAAAAAAGGTGACCGAATGTCAGAGACTGATATAGTTAAGACCAGAAAAATAGCAAACAGAAGAATTATTGTTGAAAGGGTCATAGGCTTGGCCAAGAAAAACAAAATTCTTAAAGATCCTTTACCTACTCATTTGTGGCCAATTTCAACCCAGGTATTTTATAATTGTTTGTGGGACCCCGGGATTTCGGAACCCCCCACCCTCATTTGTTGTGAACGCGTTTTAATGTTTAAATATTAAAGTTTCGGATTTTAGCTTAATTATTCTTTTAAATATTTATTAATTCCATTTAAGCGAAGCTTAATTTAGAAGAGCAGTTATTTTATAGATTATTATTTTATAAAGAACTTCTACCTAATCATTTAAGACAGATAGTTATGGATTAGTTATTTAAAGTAAAGATTTTCCTTCAGCTATTTTAATGATAGTTGTTAGTGTAACACAAGAGAGATCTTAGTTTATGAAGTTAAAGACAGTTTCTAGATTATTATTATATTTTAATTAACTTTTAACCTTAGTCAGTCATTTAAATTAGCTAACACTTGGTGATTATTGTTATAATGTTTATAAGGTGAGGTTTAATATTGGAGAAGGTAGACTAGCCATGTTTAATATATTTAAACATCTATCTAGTTTACGTGAATTTTAATTCAGTCGTTATTTGGTTGTTATATACGATAGATAGAATAATTATAAAACAGTTTTTATAAAGTTTAATGAAAGAAAAGATTAGAATAAAAGTAAGAATGGATTAGATTACACGGGATGTGCGATATAGTGTTCGGAGTTTGGAGACAGGATGTTGTTCTTTAATTACTAGATATTGAATTAAGAGTAAAGTGAAGTTAGTCATTATAGATGTATGACGCACCTTATTGGAATTTTCAGGTAATGTTCAATGGCGTGATCCGTCCAACCAATCAGTGGTCGGAGTGTCCTTTGACATCGAGTGTTTTAGTTAGTGTTAGGTGCAGGGAGGGGAGGTCGTCGTTGTCGTGATCGTCGGAGTCGGAGAGGTAGTAGGTTAGAGACTGTCAGCGAGATTAGACGTGGGCAGTAGGTTTCACACTGTCGACGAGAACAGACAGATGAGTTAGCCTGTCTCAGTGATGGACAGAGGATTAGATAGAATCGAGAACATTGGATTGGGTAACGCACAGCCGCTCTCATCTCTCTCAGATCATTTCGCTCAGATCTCATTGTTGTTATTGTTAAATCCTGGGAATCATTATTTACCCCTCCCCCTTGCGATAGAAGTCTCGAGGAGAAACACCACGAGCACGAACTTGTGAATAGGAGAACCCAATCCGTGTAAACGGTTGGAAGGGGGTGCTCAGGGACCTTAAAATCGGCAATAACGGAATTTATCGACATTTTCTAAATTTTAATATTTAATAAGGTCCTGGGTTTCCACATGTTTTATGCTATCAAATTTGAAAGCATCAATTAAATGATTGAATAATCAAGAAATACAAAATGTGAAATAAATAAGTTTAATTTTTTAAAATAAAATAAATGTTATTTTCATGGTTTTGGGTATTTAAATCATTAGGCATGTATTTAACAACAGAGGTGCAAAACCTTTTTGGGAATCTACTGTAGATCTATGTTTTTCAAAATTTTATTGCAAATGAATTCATCATATGAAATCCACTCTATATAAAAATGGGTGGATTTACGTATTTCGCGCACATACGTGGCTGGTTTGACGTTTTTCAGGCACATGCGTGGCTGGATTGACGTGGTTCGTGCATATATATGGCCGAAATGACGTGTTTAGGGAGCAAGCATTGCCGAATTTTCATGATTATCACCGAAAATCAACCATATGGGTGAATTTATGTATTTCGCGCACATACGTGGCTGGAATGACGTGTTTCGGGCACATATGTAGCCGAAATGACGTGTTTCGGGAGCAAGCATTGCCAAGGAAAGTTGGAGTGGGCGTGTCCAGTTAAATTTCCTATTTCAATTGTTAGACATTGTTGTCAAAGTAGAATCAACAATGTCTTACAATTGAAATAGGAAGTTTAACTGGACACGCCCACTCTATTACCGAAAATCCTTGTGGTACAAATTACAAAGTCTGTTTTCTCTATTTTCACCACATAATTTGCATTTGCACTTGGGTATAGTATGCATGGCTATTGTTGAGTGTGGATATTCTACCATGTTTATTTAAATACGGTGCATCAGTTTGGATTTCATTTCTAAGGGCACTTAATCTCTACAAGGAATAAATTATCTTCAGATTTTCCATCAGGTGAAAGAGCAAAATAGGCTCGTTGTTCATTTACGAGGTCTGTTCAAAAAATACGTAGACTGTTTGAATTGCGCGGGCCCTATTGGTCCCAATCAAAATCGCTTGGTGTCGCCATCTTCTGACAGATCCGCTGATTACAAGGCAGTTTTTTGATTGCAAATATCAGTATTGGTTGATTAGCTACGCGGTTGTTTGTGAAGTGTGTTTTTTTTTTCGTTTGGCGGATTTTTAGAATGAGTGACTTGAACGAGCAAAGAGTTGCTGTGAAATTTTGTGTTAAACTCGGAAAAACTGCCACTGGACGAGTGGAAAAGGCCAGAAATGTGGACGAGAGGTGACTGGTTGTTTCATCACGATAACGCTCCAGCCCATTCAGCCCTCAGAACTCGAGAGTTTTTGGCCAAACACTCGATCACTGTTCTTCCTCACCCACCCTACTCACCTGACCTCGCTCCTTGTGACTTCTTCTTGTTTCCCAAACTCAAAAGACCTTTGAAAGGAAGGAAATTTGAGACGATTCCCGACATAAAGGCAAATGCGACGAAGGCGCTGAAGGACATCACAAAAGAAGCGTTCCAGGACTGTTTCCAAAAGTGGAAACACCGTTGGGATTAGTGTGTGCGTCGGGGAGGAGAGTACTTTGAAGGGGACCCAGATGTGTAACTTCTGAATAAAGTATATTTTGTTTTATGACGTCAGTCTACGTATTTTTTGAACAGACCTCGTATATGTGAACCACACTTGATAATCTTATTACTTGTAATTTTGTAGTATTGCTTCAGTGGTTAAGCCCTATTTGTAGGCTTTTCCTAGCTTAACTATCTTGCCAAGAGAAATTTGTCTATTAGCTGGACTTTTTAGAAATTTAAGAAAAAAATAATAAGATATAAAGTGTGCAGAAACAATGAATTTATTAAGAAAAAAATGTTCACCATGGTTCACGCAAGTTACGTATTTTAAAAAAATTGGCAGCAAATAACCTCCTTCCTCTCTGTAAACTAGCTTCTAATAAATAAAGGAGAATCCGAGAAGTGATACGGAAACAAGAAAGAATTTATTGCCTAACACGTTTGGAAAATCTTCATCATCAGAGGCTGTCCTGTTCCGATGATGAAGATTTTTGAAACGCGTTAGGAAAATTCTTGTTTCCGTATCACTTCTCGGATTCTCCTTTATTTATTATAATTATCGTGATACTAGACAAGGATATTCTCAAAACTAGCTTCTGCAAACCTTTGCTGAAACCACCCATGAAATACGGGTGTTGTAAACAAACCATACTTTTTGTTATCCAATGATTGTATATCTTTATATCCACTTAACGGAAATAAAATTGACGATGTTTTTGGCAACTCAGGAATATCCACTAATACATGCCCCAAATCATTATTTCTCCAGAGTGATAACTTAAAAGAAAACACCATGCTTAGTGCGATATTTCAATCCACAATTTTTTTTAAATTATATGTAAAAATTATAGCTTTCTTCTAATTCAGCTTTAGTTCGTGTTAATGTTGCGCCAAGCTTCCTCAGTTCTTCTTTAATTTCATATACTTTCATTTTTATTTATAAACTGATCTTACTTCACAAAACAGAACTTTATCTATTAGAAATCATATTGGGAAGAAAAGAATCATACCAAACCAGGACACATACTGCCATCTGGTGGCGTTATTCCAAAACATTTATGATAAAGTTGGTTGTAATTAGGTGGGTGTGGTAGAAGAACCTAATCTAACAGTTACGCTTATTGCGTTGGTGGAAGAACATTAATTTTGTTTTATTTTTTCTGACTAATAAGTGATTCGCATCGTTCCCGTGCTTAAATTCGAGTAAAGTCTTATTAAGGTTAAGAGAAGCTGGGTTATGTTAGTGCTTGATAATAATACAGTATGATGGTCAGCATAGAAAATAGAATTAATAGAAGGAAAATTAAAGGACAGGTCGTTAAAAATAGATTGAATAAGAGAGGGAAGAGTATCAAGCCTTGAGGAACACCTTGATTTCTGGTGATTATCGCGGAAGATAGCCTAGAATGACTAAATAATATTGCCTGTTGGTAACCAAATTGCTAAGCCAATCTAAAGGCGGACCGTGAATATTGTAGAAGATCGATAACTTGTATAAGAGTGAAGAGATGGGGATATTATCGAACGCTTCGGAGTAATGAATGAAAACAGCACCGACGAATTTGTTGGTAGTCATTGGTTGTAGTATTGTCATAATCTCCCGAAGGCTAAGATAACATTCCCTTGCAGTTTTCTCACAGCAACGACAATCTTGATTCCATTCTTGTAACATACATGGTGTAGCAATTAAATACCCGGACTAATACAAATACTCACAAAGGGAATTTCAAATGAAATTTCTGTTTAATATTGTTCAAAGTAATCTCCACCAGACACAATACACTTTTGAGCGCGTTTGTACAAGTTTGTAAAACAGCATTTAAAGTCCTCGGATGGAATCCTCTTGATTTCCGACGTCACGTTTTTCTCAATGTCGGAAACGTCTTGAAATCGGTACCTTGCGTTTTTCATCTGTGGGAACAGGAAAAAGTCTGAAGGGGCCAAATCCGAAAATAGGGCGGGTGGTTGAGCTCTGTGATGCTGGTTCTGGCCAGAAATCGCTTCACACTTATGGCGGTATGCAGCCGGGCATTAACGTGAAGAAGAACCCAACTTTCCGTTTCATGAAACTCATCCGCAAGCATGCGAATTATGATTCGGCGGTCAGCAGTGACTAGTTTCCTGACTTTTTGGTGGCTTCTGATGTTCGGACGGAAACTGGTCTTCCAGAGCGTGGGTCATCTGAAAGTCTTCACGGCCATCACGAAGGCGAACAAACTTTTGGAATGTACTCGTTCGGGACAGGGCATCCTTCCCGTAGACAATTGTCAACATCTGGTCTGTTTCCGTAGCCGATTTACCTTACTTTAGGCAGAATTTAATGCAAGCTCGTTGTTCCATATTTTTGTCGACGATACTTGTTCACATGCGTCGCTATAATGCGCGTCTGAACACGAATCCTTCATGCTACAGTACAAAAAAAAAATATAATAATAATCCATACAGCTGCAGTGCGATTGGTGACTCTTACAAATCATATCTTGATATGTTGAATTTTTGTTTACATTTTATGCAGCGACCTCTGCCCGGGTATTTAAATGCCACACCTTGTGGTACGGCGGTGTTCACTACGAGGCTTCCGCTTAAAGATGTTTTTGGATAAGCACGCAGCTCTTTTGAACTCAAAGTGCATGCGTCACAATGATGACAATTAGTGCCTCTTTCACGATGATAACTTTATTTATAATCCTAATTCATTGTCGGAATAAATTTCTACACACTGATTAAGTTGTAAAATTATTTTCGGGAATCTTGTATTATTCGTGAAATTTCAATCTCAAACCGTGCTTCATGAAAACTTATTTAAGATACGCAAAAATTGTTTTTGAGTTTACCAACACATTAGAGATATTACAGTGCTTGTTAAACAAATTGGTCTAGAGAATGACGGTTTCAATGAATAATGATCATTTTCTTTCATTGTATAGTACCTTAAGCTAGCAATAGCTTAGCGAATGAAATGGATTGGAAGGTTGGAGGGAGGGGAAATGGAGTCATGAACGAGAGATTAATTTCGAAATGGAACCCGAGACGGAAGTTGTGTTTTGAGGGCTCACCTCCTTGAGGGAAGAAGCGGGCATAGATGGCACGTAGCTCGTGCTCGTTCACCTGCCCCGCCGGACACTCCTGCTTGAAGCCGCGGTAGAGGAGCTGCAACTCGGTTCGGCTGAAGCGGGTCGAACGACAGAGGGCCTCCAGACCCTTGGGTCTGCTCCGTGGAATCTCCTCCTCTTCTCCCTCCAGTTCTGCGTCTACAATAAAGAACAAGAGAAAAAAATATTAAAACGAGAAGGTTAGGAAAAAATAAGACAGGAAAAAAAAATAAGTTGAGCGCCACGAGGAAATGATTTTTGCGCCTTTTATTGCACGACTTTCTCGATTTTCAAGAACTGTCATCAAGGGAGAGCTTTTATCCACGGCTACCATGGCAACCCATGAAACTCATTTCCTCTGCTTACTCTTCTTCCTCCTCTTCTTCTTGTTCCTTTTATTTATTTATTTATTTATTATTTTTTAGAAGTAAGCACAGTTTATTCCAATAATTCCGCTCTTTTATCACAGATAAGAACATTAAAAAAGAGCAAATGAGCCCACCCTCCTGTAAAGGGAGAAACTGTCCTGGGCAAAAAAATAAATAAAACAACAAAAAAATAAAAACCACTTTCGTCATTCACGGACTTAAAAGCGCGCGTAATTTATAGTTTTTGTTTACATTTCCCCATCTACAGCATAAAAATTTATGAACTCGTAGATTTCTTGAAGTATTAAAATGGCTTATTTTTCAAGAAACTGGGATCAGATAGCTCTTTATATCCTTTTTTCCGTGCCCTACAGCCCACGTAACATAATCTAAAAGATTACGGATAAACTTACGTCATCGGAAAAAAATGATGAAAATACCAAAATTGACTTGAAATACGGATGTTTTCTTCAGGAATAGATTTGCTTCTAAATAAAAATATAACTTCGCACATAATATCCTGTATAAAGAGAAAATGTCATGCAATGTTCGTGACCTTTTACTTGCTTTCATTTAAATTAAGAAAATGCTTTAAAACTGTCTTTCAATATAACAACCGATCCTAATTTTTGTGCCAAATGAATTAGAAATTGCCAATAAATTTACATATTTCAAGTATCATACATTTATTATGACATTAGCAGGTCTTATTCTGGGTTCCAAGACTAAACTAGCGTGATTTATGTACTTCCTTACCGAGCTATGATATATTACATGAAGGAAATAATAATGGAAAAGAAACTCTATAAGCTCTGATGAAGACTTCAACAATGCAACCTCGTGGGTGCATAAGGAAATGCAAACAGCTCGTTACACATTACACTTTATTTCGTTTGATACATACAGGGTGTGTATAAAAAATATCGGGAAAAGTTTCGGAAAAATACATTTATTTCAGATATTGCTACAAAACCTTAAAATTCTTCCTTGAGCGTCGACACACTTTTGCCAGCGGCTTTTCCACGACTCGAAGGCGGATTCCGGAAGGTCCTTAAGGGTACGCGTGCAAGCTTCTTTGACGGCACTTAGGGTCCTATGGTAGTGTCCTTTGAGGGAGGATTTCAGTTTTGGGAATAGGAAAAAGTCTCCTGGGGCCAAGTCGGGACTGTAAGGGGGTTGGGGAATCGTCACGACGCCGTTTTGCTTCAGGTAGTCGGTCATCTTGGAGCATGTGTGGCTGGGTGCATTGTCGTGATGCAATTTCCAATTTCTGGCAATGGCTGTCTTCACCCGGTTGACCCGTCTCTTCAGTCTTCTTAGCACTTCTAGGTAAAAAACACCATTCACTGTCTGCGGGGCTCGTCCTCCACACCCTCTCTGCCATCTTTGAAGAGCTTGTGCCACTTAAAAACTGCAGTTTGTGACATGCTTTCATCCTTGAACACTTGGCGAATCATGCCCAACATCTCCGTACCCGATTTCCCCAGTCCAACACAATATTTGATGGGGTATCGCTGTTCAGTCGTTCGCTGCATTTTAAGCTTGCACCGAGTCACTCGACAGGGTCCACTAAAACTTCGATCTAGTCTGAACATACGCTCGCAGGCGACTGACGCTTGGCGTGTTATGAAGGTCAGACCCCATGCTCAGTGCTAGCGCGTTGCGAACTACAGTCACGTCAGAAAAAACTGTTCCCGATAGTTTTTATACAAACCCTGTATAACTATCTTTATTAAATTCTCATTTGATATCTCTTCGAACACTATACTGTAGATCTGAATTAGCGCTTTTCAGATTTTAGAAATTAAGAACTACATTAAGCAAAAAAGGGACTAAATTTGAAATTCGGTACGATAACTTTTTACAAATAAATGTCTAAACTTATTAGTAATTTTTTTTAGTCAAAACTCTAATAGAAATTTCCAACATTCAAAATTGTAAACTGTTGATAAGTCGTTCTAAATATCCCACCTAATATACATTCATAATAAAATCCTGTGCTAGGAACCCAACACGAAAATGTAAAAGTAGAGCAAATCTAAAATGTTCACGTTTATCTAAAATTGCGCAAAAAAATTTCCAAACATTGACAGCGTTATAACTAAACTGACAGTGCTCACAGCCATCTGTAGTTAGATCTCACAAACGAAATTGTGCCAAATTTTTGTAGGTGACTATTGATGACATGGGAAGGAGGATTTATTGAAAAAAAAATTTAGTTTTAAAAGTCGCCGATAGGGAAAAGCAAATTCTCGACTACGTAAGTGGCAACAGCGCTAATAATTCGGGCTATAAAGACATGGCAAAGCTCCAAAAGCAAACGAAGGACCAACTTAGCTCAACATACGTCTTGCGCGCGTTACTTTGAGAAAGGAATGTACTGAATAATACGTAATGTTTCACTTCAATTTCGTCTTTGTTACTCTTTTTATAAGGGTCGTACAAATGAAAACGAAAATTATTTATTTTATCCAAAGCGTATACAAGGAATTTAAAAATACTCTCCAAATGCGTTAAGGCAATTATCCCACTGTGTAACAAGGCGTGTAATTCCTTTATGGATGAAGTCTTTTGGTTGCGTGTGGAACCATTCCAAAACCTCTTCCTTCACTTCATCGTCCGACTGAAACCTGCGGCCTTTCAGATGTTTCTTGAGATCCCCAAACACGTGAGAGTCACATAGGGATAAGTCAGGGCTGTAAGCTGGATGCTGCATTGCTTCCCAGTTGAACTTTTTGATGAGGTCTACCGTTTTTTCGAAGCGTGAGGACGCGCGTTGTCCTGGAGAAGAAGCATTCCTTCTGTAAGAAGTCCAGGACGCTTGCTTTTTATGGCCGCGCGCAGTGCCTTCAATGTTTCCCCATATCGTGCTGCGTTAACTGTGGTGCCTTTTTGAAGAAAGTCCAGTAAAATCGGGCATTTGCGATCAAAAAACATGGTCAAAATCACCTTCCCCGTGCTGTTTGCGATTGCTTTTGATTTTTTCCTGATTTGACTTTGATTTGTTTGCGATTGCTTATTTGGACGAAGCGATCACTCGCAGAGCTTCGAAGCGCGAGCTATCGTTCTTTCTCACGTGATCGAATACTTGCAACCTATTGTTCAATTTGCACTTGGGGTTTCGCAAATGTTGAAAACAAAAACTTACGATCCTACACGTCGTCTTTTTTTTTCACGCACAAATTTTCTTTTTCATTTGTACGACCCTTATATGTTCCTTGTAACTCTTTTTAACACAGAACAGCGCCCCTTCTATTCATTCTAGTACAAATACGAAGAGTGGCATATTTTCTCCTATAGCTGAAAAATTCATAAGTTTTTATAACTGTTAACAAAAGAATAAACTGCAATTATGTCTCTGACGTCTCTTATTGCCATCGCTCTATGCATTCATTTCTTAGACTTGTTTGCGTTTGAACTGAAACGGTATTTTTATTTCCACAATAATAAAATTTGCCGTCCTCGTTCATCATTACTATTTAATATTTGTTTCCAACGTCTTAGTTATGTTTAAGTAACTTTCACGAATCCTAAAGAGAAAGAGAAAAGATTTAAGCTACGGCCACACAGAGCGCTACGCGATGCACGCGACAGATGCGATGGACGGGACTAGGGTTGTGATGTATTTGAAATACTTAGTATTTGAAAGTATTTGAGGGTATTTGATTGTATTTAGTATTTTGTATTTCAAATACAATTTTTTTACAGTATTTGGTACAGTATTTCCAAATATACTTTCAAAGTATCTTGTATTTCAAATACTTTTTTCAATTTTCACTGGCCAGGCTAATTCTAAATCGATAAATAGTGGATAAAAGAAGGTCCAAGAAGTAATTTCTATTATTAACTTTCTTCTTAAATAAATAAATAAATAAATAAAATTTTAAATGACTATTCCTCCCCTCAAATTGTTGTTGGACCATTCGATTTTCCCAATCAGCAGTACTGCCAATCTGAACAACTCCCACTCCAAATGGGAGATCATGGGATTCCGATCCCAACCAAAAAAACCCTCTGTTGATTTCATTGCAGTTGGTTAATTCGTTCATTGCTTGAATACTGCTTGTGGTTGTGCTTTGCCGTGCGAAGGAGGTCGTACTGTGCCACAGGTAGTTTCTTTGCTAATTCTTTATTCAAGATAAGTTTTAAAATGGGTAACGTTTTAATTCATTGTAGTTAATTTTAACGATTCGTTAACGATTAGTTATGGGTTCAACTAACGTGATCAACCGGGAAAAGTCAGAGAATTTTATGAAATCATTTTGCTAGACACCCTGTATAAACGACATCTTTAAAAAATAATTAAAAAATTGTATATTTTCGACCCAGTCATTTGCCCCAAACTGCTTATTCTGCTTCAGTATCCTTCATAAGCAGTTTGGGTTGGAGAACTGTGTTTACATTGAGTGCCTCTCTTATTTAGAAAGTCCAGAGAGAATGCTTTCCTACCCGATTTCTTTCCCAATCGTAAAGCAGTTATTTAAGAAATTTAATACGCCTTTGCCTTCTTCTGCCCCTGTTGAACGACTGTTTAACAATATGCCTAACATTATTTAGTCATTTTAACAATAGGCCTAACATTATTTAGTCATTTTTAAATATAGGCCTAACATTTATTAGCCATTTTTAACAATAGGCCTAACATTATTTTGCCATTTTTTAACTATATGCCTAACATTAATTAGCCATTTATAACAATAGCCTAATATTATTTATTCATATTTACTATAGGCCTAACATAAATAAGCCATTTTTAATTATAGGCCTAACAGTACTGAATTTTAACAACGAAATGAGCACGTGCATTGACAAAGCTTCATAATGGGCACGTGCTCCAAGCTGACATCAACAATGCCTAAATGTTAAACAAAAAGTAACACTGCATTCACTTATGACTCATCACTATGAATCGATTGATATATTACATGCCCTAAGTTCATATTCTTAACATTAGTGCACGTGCTTGGAGGGGTCCACGAGAGCTCATCAAAAGTTGATATATCGCAGTTAAGTTCTTCCATTTTCACGTTATCGTGCAAACGATGGCCAGAAGGACACATAAAGGTACCGATTAAGCTTGCATTCTTATACGTATATAGCTTTAGCTAAAGCTCGTAATAAGGGGTCATTGAAGTACTTTTAGGGGGTCAGTTTTTCGGACGTAGCATTTCGAAAATAGAAAAGAATGCCATATTCGTCTTGTGCTCGTCATTCCCGTTCGAATGACATGTTACATGCCTTATATTGCCAATAAAAAAATTTAATGGGGGGTTTGGGTCTTAATAGTCACGTGACTCTTAGACCGATTTCAATCACAAACTAATCAGGTGAGCTCAGGATGGGTCTTTATCGAAGAGCGAAAGCAGAATTTGAAAAAGTTAAAGTATTCTCGATTAATCGTCGGACTTACAGACGGACAGACAGGCACACAAACAGAGCATAACCAATATATGCATTTTAGCATATAATAATAAAACATTATAAAAGCGTGTTTTGAAAACCCCCTTTTTTTTTCTTATCTTGTTATTCATAGTATTCCGGAACGTTATGGACCGAGGCTTTACAATACCAAATATTAAGATAAAGGAACAACTTGTTTCGATTTTTGTTCCTCTCTTTTTCAGAGTATATTTTAAAAACTACGGAAATAAACGTTGAAACTATTTTTATAGTTAGTTTGCTGTCTTTGTAAAGCCAATATTTTTTATTCTTTTGTATTTATTTGCTCAGAAACGCTATAATCGTAGCATATTCATATGATTGAAATCACCGAAAGCAAAAAATTAAGGTGCGGCCACACAGAACACGACCGACGGGACGGACACTACGCATCCAAAAAATATCCTCCTCTATTCTCAGTATAAATAACCTCACAGAGCTGCGGACGCTACGGATGCGACGTTCTGGGCGTTTTGGACGTTTGGACGCGTCGCGGAGGGTTTTATTTGCGCAAATATTTTCTGGACGTCCAAAACGTCCGTCGGGGTGATGTGCAGTAGACAAGCGTGGTGATGTGCTCGCCTGCACCTTAATTTTTGTAATAAATATTATTTCTTGTAAATTTAAATTTATCTTCTCTTTACATAAATTTTCAAATAAGCAATGAACACATCACCATTCGGGACTTAAAGAAATCCTTTAGACGAAGTAAACCAACGTTAATAATCTGGCTTAAAGACGACATAATCACTTGCTTAGTTATTGAACAATTTTAGTAGATCTTTTTTACTTTGAAATGGTTTTTCTCAATTTCGTTTACTTAATCAATCATTTCTTTTATTTGCTTGTATTAAGCCCCAAAGATCTAAGTCAAGATTTGTCGAACGATAAAATCAATAATTTTCCATCGAATGTATAGGAGGCCTGATCCAAATGTGACTCGTTCTATTTTATTGGATTTACGTCCCTAATTTTACTAAGATTAAGATTCTTTTCCGGACTGTTTTACGCACGATTGAGAATTTTAGTCGTTTAATAATCATAAAATGAACATATTAAACGCCAGCCTCCTTCAACCCCCGATGCCGCTTCAGTATGGAATGCTATTTTCTCTAAAGAGTTTTCAGTCTTGTTTAGGGCGAAGCCTAACCTTAATAATAATAATTAAGCTCTCAAAGACAGCCATCACTGAACGATGATCAGAGGATAAGTCGTCTACCGTAAAGATATTATAAAGTTTGAGAAAACAAAATGGCGGCCATAATTCCTAATTAATAATGATTTTTCAATTGAAAAATGGAAGGAAAAATTCTGCGACCCGGATTCGAACCAGGAACCTCGACTATCATGGCCGATGCCTCTACCAATTGGGCTATCGCAGACACCACGGACAGCCAAGCTGTCTCAAGGTGTCTTAAAGACAACCAAGTTGTCACGGTTGAAAGCCCAATGGGAGACGGGAACCTGGCCCGCAGATCGAGAATTTCTCCACTCCAAACCATCAGAAAGTTGAAAAATCATTACCTATGCTTGGAGACGCATCTCCAGTTAATAATTATTATTATTTACTTGTGAGTTCATCAACATTTGGCCGCTTGATGATGATGTAACAATGCATACACCTTTGGTCCGCAGGCCTTCTCTCTAGAAGGTGTTGCCAGGGCATTCAAAAGTCACCTGATCATCGGGGTCCGGGCAACAATCCATCCTTCATTGTTTCCAACAAACGAAAAAATACTGATTGTTAAAATCCAAGATGGAGACAATGAAGGGTGAATTGTTGCCCGGACCCCGATGATCATGTGACTTTTGAGTGCCCTGGCCTGTCTCTCGTTGCCTCGGCAGTTGAACCAATGACGTATATTAAAGATAGACTCCGAATCCTATTGTTAGCAGCGGCAACAAGTGAAGCAAATTGAGCCATGGCATTCTGGGCAGGAGTGAGCCGTGGAGTAATTAGCTATCTGGCTGCTTTGTTTTAGAAGATTTTGGGCCCGAGGAATAATTAATTCAAAACCATTCCTCAAAGCTGTTCTGCGTACAACTGTACAAACAGACACGAAAAAGGATCACGAATCATTTTCCACAAGCATGAATCAAAAATACGTAACTAAAATGAAAATACATAACTGAAAGACGATCGAAACGAAATTGAAATTGAAACCATGATCGAAAAATTGTTTATAAAATATAATAAAATACTTCAAATACAAAGTAAACGAAAAGATAACCTTATCAGTCCATGATCGGCATGTGAAAATATTATTAATCAGTTACTCTCATGTTTAGCCATATGTTTTGCATCATCTTCACTCAATTTCGGCCAAGACAGTTCTGAGCATGGGGCTTCCCAATTTGCTTCAAGTAACAACAATTGCTTCGGAGTCTATCTTTAATATACGTCATTGAGTTGAACAGTATATTGTTACAGAATATGCTTTGGAAACCATTGATGCTCCACTTTCATTTCTTTATCCTTCAACCTGTACGGTTGACACATGTCATGTGACGGGCGGATTTCTAGTATTACCTAATGTCCAAAATGTAAACATATTATTCGATGCTTTTCTACACCAAGTTCATTTCGGCTTTGACTGTTGCCTCCCATTCATCCGGTTGCCTAATGTTCCTAATTCTGTTGGTCAACCAAGGAAACCTTTAATAACCCCCTTGTTACTGCATGTTATTAAACTCAAGAATGACCTTTACTTGAAGTCGCGGCGCGATCCTACAATTATTAATGTTAAATTGTTTAAAGGGCAAATGACACCAAAAATATCGCTATCGAGATAATAAAAAATCAGAAAAAATGTAACATAAAAAAAAGAAAACAATAAGTTTTTATGGAAAAAAGTTATAAATTTTTTAAGAAAGAGGCAACAAATAAGCGAAATGGGGGCCCCCTCCATTCAAAAACGTTAGCTGTGTGTGACGTCAATTTTGGTAAGCTGAGGCCGACGAGATTAATAGGCCCTGTACATCTCGTCGGGCCTGTGGCTTGTGAACGCGCCACGGCCTGTAAATCTCGTCGGCCTCGGTTACCAAATCTGACGTCATAAGCAACGCTATTGCGGGAGTTTTTGACTAATGAATTTAGATTACCGGAAGTGGTCTTTAAATTATGATTTCTTTATTAAAAATGAAAGTAAATAAATAAAAATGAGGTGTGGTCACCACCCGACTTATACATAAATGACCTGGTCCAAATTCAGAAAAAAATTAAACAACTGTCTAAAAAATCTACTTCCGATAGAAATTTTAAAAAAGTTTGTGAATAAAAGTTACTTCAAATTAGCTTCTAAACATTTTGGTATAGATTCCAAATTTGCCTATACCATCTTATTTTGCAAAAAAACTGGATTTTGACAAGAGTAAAACTGGTACTTCCGGTTGGAATTTTGAAAAATTTTCTTAACAAAAGTTGTTTATAATTGAAATTGGAACACTTTTTACCCCATACAAAATTTTCATAAACGCAATGTTTAACGAGATATTTCAAAATTTATATTTT
>JAHWFO010029886.1:288103-327844 GCA_023313115.1 Rhysida immarginata
TTCACCGATTCCACTGGAAAACTAATCAGACCTCCAGAGGAAGATTATAATCTTAAGTTTAAAGTTTGGCCTCGAAAGCTTTAGCCGTTTGGACGCTAGCGTGGACAAACACACACAGACTGACACACACAGACACACACACACACACACACACACAGATACACAGACATTTTCCAGAAATTACTTTTCCGTAATCTAGGGACCCTAAAACGTGAAGATCAGTGGAAATCTGGAGGTCGAAATTTTTCGTGATTACATTACTTCCTTATACTATGTATAAGAAAGTAATAAAATTGATATTTAGTATCAGGAAAGTATTCAAAATTAGATGAAATCAACTTCCGGTTTGGTGTCATTTGCCCTTTAAGGATTTTTATAACAAATTTCGTGTAAGGATCAGAAAGGCTAAGCAGAAATATTATGATGGGCTTTTCCTTGGGTTAGGATCTAATAAAAATAAAATCTTGTAAACATTCCAAGGAGGAGCTTTAGCAGTGAAGCAGAATACATTTATACGTTTATTAAAAAGAAATTCACCCCCCCCCCCTGCCTCCCGAGTAGGATAAGGCAAGTCATCTATTTTTAACCCTTTATCTGCACTTTTTACCTCTCCCCAAGTGTTTTTTAATCAATAAATTGATTTTCTCTAACGTAATATGTAAAATGTAAAAAGTCTCGTATCTTCTTTCCTTTCTCATCATTTCCGAACGTATGATATATCATATGCCATATGTTGCCATAGTTCTAAGGATCAAGTGACTGCCACCCCCGCCAATCCGATCCCACTAGAACAATTGGGTCTAAACTTCATAGTAATGTAGATCTTGCCTAAAGGAATCTGGATACTGGATTTTACGCCTTTACATATCTAAATAGCACATAGATAGGTTCCCTCTCTGAATCCCACCCCCGTAATTCCGACCCGAGTATACAAATCAAAACCAAACTAAATAGTGCAGATGGACATGCCCATAGTAAGCTATCTTCTGAATTTCAACCTTCTACCTCAAAAAATGTAGATATTATGAAGGGGACGGACTGACATTATAAAACCAATAAGTAGCTCCATTCTTATTCTACTTACGAGGGTCAGTCAAATGAAAGCCGGAAATATTTCTTTACAGCTCCTTTATTACAGACAGAGTTGGTACACTATTTTTCAATGTAGTCCCCATCTTTTCGATGCATTTTGCACTAATAAATGGAAAGTGCTGAAGGATCTTGTGCTTCACAATGACCCCTCTTATCTCTTTTTTGATAGTCCTGACGATGTTAATTACGATAAGTTAACAGACTTTCTACAATCTCTTCTACCTGCCTCATCAATTATATCTCAAGATGTAGTCGATGTCAATGATACCGTTCAATTTAGCAATATTACTACCAGTTTTTTCGTTCTACCCACTACGGCCGAAGAGGTTGGAGACTTTATGCGTAATATGAAAGCCACTTTAGCATTGGATCCTTTAGGTTTACAATCTAAAATATTGATCACATTATGTCGTTTATTAGCCTACCCATTAGCGCATATCTTTAACTGCTCATTAGCTACAGGTGTATCCCCTGCGGCTTTGAAACAAGCCAGGATGACTTCCATATAAAAGAAGGGTGATCCGCTCTCTTTTGCTAATTATCGCCCTAATACTTCTCTCCCGTTTTTTGCCAAGGTTTTTGAGAGGCTCTTTTACATCCGTATGCCGCAATATATATTTTCGAATGATTTCATTAATGGTTGTCAACACGGTTTTGTGCCGAAGAGAAGTACTGTGACGGCTTGTTACGAGCTCCTTGAATTTGTTTCTGCTAATAAGGTCTTAAATAACCATGTATTAGCCGCATATATCGATTTTTCTAAGGCTTTCGATCTGGTTTCGGTCGTGCGTCTCCTTTGTAAGCTGTCTCGACAGTTTGGCATATTTGGATTGCCTTTATCATGGATAAAATCTTTTTTGATCGAATGAATTTATTTTCTAAAATTGTTTGGTGTAACTTCTTCATTGATTGTGCGTTGTATGGGTCTACCTCAGGGGTCGATCCTTTCGCCCCTATTATTCTGTTTGTTCATAAACGATATCGTTTGTCATATTCAGCCTCATTCGCCATTAAAGATTTTATTATATGCTGATGATGTAACTTCTTCAGCTGCGAGTAAAGACTGCCCGGTTTCGATATCATTACTTAATAACGCTTTTACTGGCTTAAACGTGTGGGTTAAACATAACCATCTACAGGTGAATGTGGACTAAACTAAGGTGATGGCTTTTCATCAGCGAAATAAGCAAGGTATACCAATCGTTCTCCCATTGTTTTTCGATAATTATTTGCTTTCAACAGTGACGTCCTTCACCTATTTGGGAGTTACGATTTCACGTGATCTTTCATGTGATATTTACACTAATTTACTACTATCTAAATTGAATAAGAGGCATTGCCTTATCTCTCGTTTACGATATTTGCGACGTACAATTATCCTTCAACTTTATTACGATTGGATACGCTCGTATCTTTGTTTTAGCATTGTGTTCTTTGCATAATTTTTCTAGAGTGCTCAAATTACAGAAGTGGTTCCTGAAGACATACTTTTGTTTGCCCAAAGGTTTCTCAGTCATGGCTAAATTTTCTGAGCTTGGTATACCTACTATCTATCAATTATATTATATACGTGTTTGTTTATTTGTTTTTGAAAATACTAATTCAATGTTGTCGGTTCCCCCGACCATCGATTTGACAAGAAATTGTATTAGTCATCATTACCCTACCAGATCTAATGCGCAGCTTATTCCTCCTTTAACTAAATCTAATTACCGTAGGCGATGTATTTCTTATGTAGGTATCAAATGCTTAGCCCATTTACCTCCGAATCTTCGCTCCGAAAGGGACTTTAATATTTTAATGTGCTTCTTCAATGCTTCGCCCGTACCTTGCGCCTGACTTTGGAATATGATATTCTAAGTTTATCTATTATTTTTAAATGCTACAATATACTTCTGTAGTTGATCTATATGGTTCATTGCGGCTTTTATGGCTGGTATTTTAGAACCTATGGTTTTCGGGTCTCGGTTTTGAACCACAGTTGGCGATTCATTATTCACTACTTATTCATTATAGACTATTATTATTCAGTATTACTTTCGAAGATGTTTGTTTTGTTTTTTGTTTTATAATTGTTGTATTTTGTTGTCTAATACACTCTCATGTATAATGTTTGATGAATGACCCCTAGTGGCCTATTATCGGTCTTCTTGACCACACTGGCACCTATGGGCTCATCTCATCTCAACTCATTTAACTAAATAAATAAATTAAATAAAATAAATAACAATCAATCATAATAATATTTTAGGTGCAACAAATAAATAAATATTTTATACAGTATAAATTTTTTTATTTATTTATTAATGGACAAGTCTGCAGAATCATGAACGTCGGTAATACAGAGTAAGGGCTTAAGGACGATAACTGAAGTATGAGTTATAAGCATAGGCATCAAATATCTCAATACATCAAGTAAATATAACATTTCTACTTGAAATGAGTAAAGTTACTCGTGTCTATGCTCACAATTGAATGTGGGGCCAAAAATACGGCACGTGCAAGGTTTTTGCAGTAGGTTGCAAGATTCTTAGGTTTGAGGACACGTGATTGAGTGCCTGCAGTTATGTATTTTCATCTTTACAGAGCATCAATGGCGGACTAGAAATGAAAAGACACGCCGTGATCGATGTGCTACACAGCGACTTTGAAATTGCAGCATCTTTGAAAGTTGCCAGATCGTTTGAGAACAACGTTCGGAAGGAGTTGGAAGCCTCAGGCGGACATGTGTCACCTGTATTTAAACGCAAAAAAGCACGCACAATATTGGAACTGTAGGAGAACACAATTTGTACAATAGGTGCAAAACATTATCGAAGCGAACCCAGGAATGTCCATCAGAGCCATCGCTCGAGATTTCCAGGTTTCTGAGGGTACAAATCACACTGTGGTGCATGAAGACCTTCGTTATACGTCGTATGTTCTGAGGAAAGAGAGCATTTCATGTCGGTGAAAACACAAGAACAATGACTGCTTCGAGCAAAGCGGTTATTAAATAAAGTCAAACATCCGGAGGAACCTTACATACTCTGGGATTTTTTTTTCGATAAAAATTTCGACCAGGACCAAAAGATGAACCGGCGAAATGACAGATGGTTATCTGCGGATCCTTTGGATGTCCCTCATGTTATGCACATCAAGTGTGATAATTTAGGGGTGGTGAGTAGCGAAAACTAATCGATATTCCCACAATACCATTGGTTTTATCAAGTCGCCATTGGCCGTGTAATGACTGACATCCAGAAGGACTATTGAAACCGATATTGCGGCTAACGGCGGTTACATTGAATAAACCTGTTCTCCAACCCTTCCTACATCTGTGTATCTAATTTTATACGTTATTTGGCATATTTGATTTTGTTCTGCTATCTGCATCGTATTCTCAATATCCTAGTACCTTGTAAAATCACAAAACAAGAAAATTATTGTGTGACGCGAAATTAAATTACTGTATCACCCATAACGCTTTTTTGGGTCGGACATTATTCTGAACTGTAGAGAGCACCGAATCTGTAGAAATGTATGGGTCATTCTACTATAATGGGACCAAAACATGGATACGCAAGGGTAATGAGCATTTATTACACGTTTTGGCCTTGCATAAATAATTCCAAACCTAATTTAAGATTAACTGGTCCTATGTCTTTAAAAAAAAATTGTTTAACCATGTTTTAAGAAGCGTATATACTTTTATTTATTTTTAATTGATGCAACCCCTCTACTGAACATAGTTATATTGTTTGTAACGTTTTGCATTGATCGAGCTAATTAACATTTTTATTTTACGTAAAGGTTTTATATAAAAATTTTTTGATGCCATCCGATTCCTAATATTCCATGTATTTCGTTTTCAACATGTAAAACTCTAATAAGTTAATTTTAACCAGAGTTATTTCAGCTTTTTTGGGGTTAATGTTAAAAAAGTCAACTCTGTTATTCAAGATGAAAAGTATTGAAGCGAAGCGTTTTATTATTTTTAAATAAAGACATTTTTATATAATCCTTTCCATGTGATTAGTGAAAACTTCTGACAAAGTTAGAATGTTTAAAGACGTACCTTTATGGATTTAGCGAAGATTAAACTAAAACGTAGGTTTAATTGATGTTAATACTGTTATCATGTTTATGAGTTAGTTTACCATTATAATGGGAAATGGTTTGTTGTGAAAGAAAATTGGCTGTTTTTGTTTTAAAGTAGAAATAAGTTTTTATTACTTGTTCGCCCAAAACGCGCTTTATAACCGAGTACGCCCACCCTGTTACCGTCAACTCTGTTACTACATAATAAGTAACAACGTGGACTCGTAGGTAACAGAGATGACTTTATTCATATAGCAGCCACTTTGCCATGCCATTAGCTCAAAGGGCTATCGGCAAAGCTGCCTAAAACTGACCACTGGATACTTATATCATAGTAAATGGTCTATAAACACCATCCTTACAGTAGGCGTATATCTGCATAGGAATAGTTTGGATGGGAACAACTTGACCACCCACCTAATAGTCCGGACCTCGCGTCCAGTGACTACCACCTGTTCCGGTATCTAAAGGAGTTCATCGGCCTGCGTTTCAACGACGATGAAGAAGTGAAAACTGCGCGACTTTCTTCACCGGCGGCAGACTACTATGAAGTAGACATGCAGGATTTCATTGAGCGCTATGACGAGTGTTTAAATAAACTTGAAAACAATATGAAAAAATTGTTAAAGGATTATAGAAGAAGTTTTGAAAAAATATATAGTAGTTTTGTTTTCATTATAAAATGGGTCTTATTTTAAAAATATCCCTCGTATATTGTCAAAATTACGTGCATTAAATTTGGAGTACATTTTATAACCTATAACCTGCAAGTTAGCTTACCTAAAAAATCGGAACATCAAGGTGATTGTGCTACATAAATTTAGCCTGTATATTGTAGAGGTATAGAGTACAAAAAACGTGCTCCAAAATTAATGCACATAATTTGGACAATATAGCCATGCGATATAGTTCAATTTTTTAGGTGGGCCCTTAAACGAGGTATTACATTGTTTTAATTTATGTTATACAAATAATTTCAGGTAGTCATGGCTCCAAAATTGAACAACGTTGAGAAACAAAAACAGTAGAGAATGAGAAGAGATACTGATCCAAACGAAGATAAAAATATTTGAGAGCAGAACAAGAAAGACGGCAAAGAAAAAAAGAATATATATGACGGTGTCGTTAAAAATGTTTCTGAGATGCCGAAAGGGAGCAGAGAAAATTAGAAGAAAACGGAAGGAAGCAAAATGAAGACAGAGAAAACGGAGAAAGATAGCAATGTTGCTATGCCTCTTGACATTAGAAGCGCGAAGGTCCCTGGCTAGAAACTTTTATGGGGGGCCCATTTCTTCGTGTTAGCCATTTGCCAGTCTAACCATCCTACATTTACGCGCCTGCCTCTGAAACCCCTGATTTGGGAAAGGAATTTGGGATTACCAGTTCCAATATTAGTTTTCAAAAGGTGCGTGGAAGAAAACAGGTTCGGAGAGACCATACTAAGTGTTACAGAGATTTGAATAAACTTAAAAAATATAGCTTTTTTTTAGGTTGTGTCGTTTATAACGCTGAAAAAACAGTAAAAAGGTACAGACAAGGTTGTGTCGTTTATTATTCCCTGATAAAAGTATTTTTATAAGATCAATATTATTAATTAATAAAAGGTTTTCTCTAAATGATTGTTTATATATTGCATTAATTTAATTTCGGTAACAGTGTTTACAGTTTTGGTACACCTTAAAACCTAATTTGAGCCCTCTTATCTAAACCGTATGCACTTCAGCGCTGCCAGTTAATGAAAAAGCTACTAGAAGCATGTCACTACATAAACTAATAATGCCATTATCATAGAAAGTCACTGGCCATACGTAATTATACACCTTTCAGTATCTCAAATATAGTCCCATTCTGGTAGAATCACCCATATATGAAGCACTTCGAAGCACATAAAAATTCAACAAAGGGTATAAATTATAATTTGACGAAGATTTCGAAACGCCTCATAAGACCTAAATAAAATTTTGTAAACATTCCAAGGAGGAGCTTTAGCAGTGAAGCAGAAATACATTTATACATTTATTAAAAAGAAATTAACCCCCCCTCCCCCGAGTAGGGTAAGGCAAGTAGCAGATCCTGCAGTCAACTATTTTCACCCCTTTATCTGCACTTTTTAACTCTCCTCAAGTTTTATAATCAAAAAATTAATTTTCTCGAACATAATATGTAGAAAATGTAAAAAAGCTCGTATTTTCTTTCCTTCTCATCATTTCCGAATGTATGATATACCACATGCCATATGTTGCCGTAGTTCTAAAGGCCACCCCCCGCAAATCTGACCCGAATGGAACAACTGGGCCTAAACTTCATAGTAAAGTATATCTTGTCTAGAGGAATCTGGATACTGAATTTCACGCCTTTACGTATCTAATTGCACATAGATATGTTGTCCTCTCTGAATCCATGGCTGTGGGCATGTTATAATAGCGGACGCACAGTGAGACATCTGGAGGATTCAGAT
The DNA here is from genome assembly GCA_023313115.1 of Rhysida immarginata. Lineage (NCBI taxonomy): Eukaryota > Metazoa > Arthropoda > Chilopoda > Scolopendromorpha > Scolopendridae > Rhysida > Rhysida immarginata. The sequence continues at coordinate 295,734 of JAHWFO010029886.1, forward strand.
GACAACATCAGACTTGCAAAAGGTGAATATACAGTGCAATCATGATGTAACGACTACCTGTATCGTTGTTTTTTATTGTTGTTAATTTGATCATCAATGCTAGCAAAGTTGTTGATTGTGGAGAGCACTGTTTAAGATTAGCCAGCGTAATGTATTGTAAACACTTTCCCGAGATCAGACGTAACCGACCAACACCAACGCCTCCTAAAGATAACGTTGATAACGGAACGTCATACATTGTTACATCATCATTAGTCGACCAAATTTAGGGCTTAATATTGGTAGAAATAGGATTAACAATGGTCGACTAATAATGATGTAACAATGTATGACGTTCCGTTATCAGGCCTTCTGTCTAGAAGGTGTTGAACCGACTGGGCAGATTTCCAGGGGTTTTTTTTGGTTTTGTACTTATCATATAAAAGCTTATTTTTTTTAAATAAAAACTAAAAAGAATAAAATAAAATATATAAAATAAAAATTTTAAAGCACACACTTTAAACTTAAAAAGTGCAGTAAAAAGTAAAAACCCTAATTTTTTTAAAAAAAGATAAAAGTGTGGTGAGCGTTTAATATTAAATTTTAAAAAGAAAATGCTACATAATAAAATAAACGTACCACCACTATTTTACCTTTTTTTTAAAATTAGAGTTTTTACTTTTTACTGCACTTTTTAAGGTGAAAGTGTGTGCTCTAAAATTTTTATTTTATATATTTTATTATTTTGTTCTCGGTGCCTTGGTGGGGATTCTTGTGTGGCACGGAGCTAATTTTATCCTTATCTTTGGTAGCAATAAATCAATAAATAAAATAACAATGTCAAGCACGTCACTATATCCTGTCCCGAGGCCAACGAGAGACAGGCCAGGGCACTCAAAAGTCACATGATCATCGGGGTCCGGCCAACAATCCATCCTTCATTGTCTCCATCTTGGATTTTACCAATAAGTATTTTTTCGTTTGTTGGAAACAATGAAGGATGGATTGTTGCTTAGACTACTATGATCAGGTGACTTTTGAGTGCCCAGGTCTGTCTATCTCGTCGGCTAAGATCCTGTCCCGAGGCCAACGAGATAACAAGGCCTGGAAGCGAAAAAGTAACCTGACCAACTGGGTGCTAGCAACAATCCAACCTTCATTGTTTCCAACAAACGGAAAAATACTGATTGTTAACATCCAAGATGGAGACAATGAAGCTTGGATTGTTGCTAGCACCCAGTTGGTCAGGTGACTTATACGCTTCTCGTAGGCCTCGATCCTGTCCAGCGAAAGTTGGAGTGGGCGTATCCAGTTAAACTTCCTATTTCAATTGTTAGACATTGTTGCCAAAGTAGAATCAACAATGTCTAACAATTGAAATAGGAAGTTTAACTGAATACGCCTAATCCAACTTTCGTTGGACAGGATCGAGGCCTACGAGAAGCGTAAAAGTCACCTGACCAACTGGGTGCTAGCAACAATCCAAATTTACGGCTTATTATTGGTAGAAATAGGATTAATAATGATCGACTAATGATGATGTAACAATGCATGACGTTCCCGTTATCAGGCCTTCTGTCAAGGCCAACAAGGAAAAGGCCAGGGTACTTAAAAGTCACCTAATCATTGGGGTCCGAGCAAGAATCCATCCTTCATTTTCTCCATCTTGGATTTTAACAATCGGTGTTTTTTCGTTTGTTGGAAACAATGAAAGATGGATTGTTGCTCGGACCCCGATGATCAGGTGACTTTTAAGTGCCCTCTCCTGTCTCTCGTTGGCCTCGCAGGCGAGCCGAGGCAACACCACCTAGACAAAAGGCCTGCGCACAGAAACGTCATACATTGTTAGATCACACTAAAGCGGCTATTGTTAATCGTATTTCTACCAATAATAAACCATAAATTTGGCCGTTTGATAATGATGTAACAATGCATACAGTTTCTGTGCGCAGGCCTTCTCTCTAGGAGGTGTTGGCCGAGGCAACAACAACCTCTACTCAAAGCCTGAGCGCGAAAATTATATATATTGTTACATCATCATACCTAGTCATAATTTAGGGCTTATTATTGGTAGAAATGCGATTAAAGATGACTACCTATGACATTTTAACAATCTATGACGTCTTTGCGCTTAGGCTTTCTCTTTAGGTGGTATTGTCCGAGGCCAACGATATAACGGGCCCCAGCGCGGAAAAGTCACCTGATGATACGTAATCTTCATTGTTTCCATCCTGGATCTTAACGATCAGCATTTTTTCGTTTGTTGGAAATAATGAAGCTTGGATTGTTTCTCAGACTAAAATGATCAGGTAACATTTCCGCGCTGGGGCCCGTTATTTCGTTCGCACCGCAGGCGACCGTAGCCCACGAGACACAGGCCAGGGCACTCAAAAGTCACATGATCATCGGGGTCGGGCAACAATTCATCCTCAATCGTCTCCATCTTGGTAGTCACTCCAGTAGAAAAGTTCGATAGTAAGCTTCAAATTGTCTGTGCAGAGCGCTATAATGGGAGACATATCCGACTTCAAAAGAGGGCAGATTGTTGGGGAGAGTCTAGCAGGTGCATCTGTGTCCAAAACTGCCACACTTTGTGATGTCTCACGTGCTACAGTATCCAGGGTGATGTGTGCATATGAACAGGAAGGACAAACCACGTCCAGCAGGAGCAACTGCAGGGGAAAACGGAAGTTGTCGGAAAGAGACGTCAGGACATTGACCAGGATTGTTGCACGAAAGCGGAAAACCACCGCAGCAGAAATCACCGCAGAAATGAATACATACCTCCAGGAACCTGTGTGCACGAAGACAATCCGTCGTTACCTGCATAAATCCAACATCCATGGCAGGGTTGCTATACCGAAGCCTTTCATCAGTAGTACAAATGCCTCCAAGCGGGTTCAATGGTGCCGGACGCATAAAACCTGGACGTTGGATGACCTCAAACGCGTCATATTCTCGGATGAGTCCAGCTACACTGTCTTCCAAACAACAGGGAGGGTATTCGTCTGGAGGAGCCCCCTCTGATGCCTACAACCCAGACTGCTTGGCACCCACAGTCAAACACGGAGGTGGATCAGTAATGGTCTGGGGTGCAAACTGTGCAGGACCTCTACCGATCCTTCCCAAGACGTGTTGCTGCTGTGCTGGCTGCCCACGGTGCCCCAACACCTTATTAAATAAAGATTTTGGATTTCTACCAGGTGTTTCAGTTTCAATGTCCAATACCTGTAGGTACACGATGATAAGTGTGGACTTTTCCAGGCAATTCTTTAAACATGTGCCTGTGTTATCGCGCTCATAGAAGGCTCTATCCAGTCTTTATTGTTGTTGACATCATTGATTTCTACCAATAATAAGCCCTACATTTGGCCGCTTGATGATGATGTAACAATGTATACACCTTTTGTCCGCAGGCCTTCTCTCTAGGAGGTGTTGGCTCAGGCTTGGATTAGAGGTGGTGTTGGCCCTGTCCTGTCTCTCGTTGGCTTTGCAGGCGAGTCGAGGTCAACGAGATAACAAGGCCTGGAAGCGAAAAGGTCACCTGAACAACTGGGTGCTAGCAACAATCCAACCTTCATTGCTTCCAACAAAAGGAAAAATACTGATTGTTAATATCCAAGATGGAGACAATGAATATTGGATTGTTTCTAGCACCCAGTTGGTCAGGTGACTTTTTCGCTTACAGGCCTTGTTATCTCGTTGGCCTCGCAGGCGATTCGTAGCAATACCACCTAAAGAGAAGGTCGGGGCGCTGAAACGTCATTACATTGTTACATCATCTAGTATGGAAAATTCAGGGCTTATTCTTAGTAAAAATACGATTAACAAAGCCCTACTGATTTGATGTAACAATGTAATGACTTTTTTCAGCGCCCAAGCCTTATCTTTAGATCACGGTCTATAGATATACATGGTCATCGAGCTTCGGCCATTTTCCATTGTTTCGAGAAGTTAAGGAAAACATATCGCGCCAGGTGCCGCATAGATCGCACTAAGGCCGACCGTGATGGGCGATAGAGTTTTTCATTGAAATTGAAAATGAAAGTAAAGTTTCTATCTGCCGATAGGGGGGGCGTTGCAGGCGCAGTTGGGCCGTTTGTACATGCAACGCCACTTTTCAATAGAGTTCCCGCCCTACCAAAAGCTAGAAACTTTAGCTTTATTTAACAATGGAGTTCGATGACCATGAATATCTATAGACCGTGCTTTAGATGGTTTGGTCGGAGCCAACGAGCAAGTCACATGACCATAATTGTCTGAGCAATTTCATTGTTTCCAACAAACGAAAAACACTGATTGTTAAAATCCAAGATGGGGATAATGAAAATAATAAGCCCTATTGTTAATCGTATTTATACCAATAATAAGCCCTAAATTTGGCCGCTTGGTGATGATGTAACAATGTATACACCTTTTGTCCGCAGGCCTTTTCTCTAGGAGATGTTGGCACAGGCCTGTCTTTCTCGTCGGCTGCGCAGGCAAGTCGAGGTGAAGCCATGGCAGTACTATTGCTGAAACGTCACGAAAACCGATGGAATATTATGAAATGTGAATTTTTTATTTTAGATAAATAAGTAAATACAGTATATATACAGGGTGTCTCAGAATTCATTGTATAAACTTCAAGGGGAGTTTAGTATGGGTGATTCTAAGCAAAAAAGTTCATATGAACATGGGTCCGAATTTGAATGATAACTGAGATACGAACAGAAATAAAAATGCCGCCACCAAGATCAACAAGTTAATAACTCAGGTTCTGTAAAGCCTAGATTAATGAAATTTGGGGGAATAACAGGGTACATAAGACTCTGTATACCGTTAAAATTTGATCGAATTCCAACAAGAAGTGTCCGAGTTACTCATTCAACATCAAACACGTGCTCACTTGTGAGTACTAACTAGCACTTGTTACAATTTTGACTGTCTCTCAACCTCTTTTTTCAATTAATGGATGCTCCCAGTCGTTACGAATCCCGCTATTTATTTTACAGAAATGCAAATACGCGAATATGAGAGTAAAATAAAAGGTTAAAGTAAAAAATAGAAGTTTTATTTATAAAAACTACGGTATATAGTATTAAGGTTATATGGGTACAGTAACAGTTTAAAAAGCGTTTATTGCGTGAAACAAACAAATGAAATACAGTATGAAAGAACGAGCAGAGATGGTTCTCCTTTGCACGAGAGGGGATTTGACGTTGCACAATGCCGCCGACAATTCCATGCCCGACATCCTGATCGCTCGAAGCCTTCAACAAGTACTATTTCGACTCTGATGAAACGATTTCGAGAGATAGGAAGAGTTGCGGACAGACAACGGCAAGGTCGACCACGTACAGGGACAGGTCCGCAACAAATGGTGGCCGTTGTAGCAATAATTGGGGCTTGTGTCGTACAATCGACGCGTGCCGTTGCACACGTCCTTCGAATCAGTCACTCGTCGATGTGGCGCTTCTTGCATGGTTTAAAGTTCCACCCGTTCAAGATGCAATTTCATCAAGAAATGACAGACGGTGACGAGGATCTTCTAGTGCAATTTTGCGAGATAATTATGAACAGATGTCATGCAGATGCTGCGCTATCCCGTCATATTTGCTTCACGACGAATGCACGTTCACTTTGCATGGGGAGGTAAATCACCGCAACTTCCGTTACTGGTCCGACTGCAATCTACATTGGATGGGGTGAAGGCCACACCCAGCGTCCTCAGAAAGTAAACGTTTGGGCAGGCATTATGAGCACTAATCTCATAGGCCCCTTTTTCATTGACGGAACACCAGATGGCCCCAAATACCTTCAACTGTTAGAAGACGAGGTTGGGCCAGCTATTGCTGAGGCAAAAGGCGAAAACGACATTCTTTTACAACAGGATGGGGCTTCTCCCCATTACGCCGTCTCTGTACGCCAGTATCTGGACGAAGTATTCCCTGACCGCTGGATTGGCAGAAGGGAGAGCATTGAGTGGCCGCCTCGATCCCCGGATCTTTCCCCGCTTGACTTTTTCTTATGGGGCTATGTTAAGCACAGGGTCTTCGAGACACGCCCTGCAAGCATTAACGAACTGAAGGAAAGAATTAGGCAGGTGATGGCAAATATTCCTCAGGAAATCCTAATCATTGCCTGCAGTGCGTTTGAACACCGACTAGCGTATTGCCAAGAACTGTGAACACTTTGAGCAAATGGTGTAACCTACATGTTACCGTTTCTTTTGAGAATGTAAAAATAAAATAAACACATTTGAGAAACTTTGCCACTATGTAAAACTGATTTTATGTAATTTATTTCAGCACATGGTTTATTTTAGTGGTTGGCCGAACACTACTCCTGCTGTCATATTAGGCTCTCCCTACATACAGAAGGGGCAATTCTGGAACTTTTAAAACACACGGTATTTAGGACTTGGTTTATGTTTGTTTGCTTGCATGTGTGAACAATCAGCCCGTAGTATTTGCGTCAACAATCAGCTGGTCGTGTTTATATGTTGCATCAACAATGGTTGATGAAATTAATACATGCCGCAGCCCACGAAAGAGACAGGCCAACACCTTCCATAGTCTATCCAGCCTTAGCTTGCGCGAAATATGATGGACATTTCAATTGTTATGTATTGTATAATTTTTGTTGTAACAATGTCCAACAATTGGAATGGCCATCACATTTCGCGCAAATTAAGGCTGGATGGACTATAGACAGAAGGCCTGCGGACAAAAAAATTGTATACATTGTTACATGATCATCAAGCGGCCAAATTTAGGGCTTATTATTGGTAGAAATACGATAAACAATAGCCATTGATGATGATGTAACAATGTATGATGTTTTATTGCGCAGGCCTTCTCTCTAGGGGTGATATACTTTTCAAATAGCAGCTAGCGCCATCACCACCCGGTAGTGATGAAAGTAGCACACTACTATAGCTGCTGCCACATAAGTTGAATGACAGGATGACGTCATTTCTAACGCCAGCGAGGCCAACGAGAAAGACATGTCTCGAAGCGGAAAAGTCACCTGATCATCTGGGTCCGAACAACAATCCAATCTTCATTGTCTCCATCTTGGATGTAAACAATGAGTGTTTTTCCGATTGTTGGAAACAATAAAGGTTGGATTGTTGTTCGGACCCAGATGGTCAGGTGACTTTTCCGCTTCGAGGCCTGTCTTTTTCGTTGGCTTCGTAACGCCAATCAATAAACGTTAACGGGAAGTAAATCGCTTAGCTATTCCATGAAACCTCCGCTTTCGTTTTCGAAACATTGTTTTCGTATTTATATTTACTGTCTATTTTCGTTTTTTCTTTTAAATAGATAAATGAAATTAATAAATGAAATTAATAAATTATTAAATAAAAAAATGACGCAGAATAGTCGACTCGAAGGCAATTTGTTTTATGTTATGACTTTTAATAGGCTTTCCACGTTTCAGCGATATCTCCACCATTACTATAGAAGAACAAGTGCATCATGGGTAAAATCCAGACAAAGCATATTGATGAGATGACTTACTGCGCATGTCAAAAAGATCGTTCAACTTACGTGGCGGCAGCTATAGCACGGAAGAAAAGTATACGAATTCTAGAATTTTATACGCTGTCCAAGGAAAGAAAAACTGGGCATGTCTAATTAGATTTCCGATTTCAATTGTAAGACATTTCCGGAAATTTATTTGGATACGCCCAGTTTTACTTTCGCTGGACAAAATACTTCTAGCTGAAAAGTATCTGCCTCACTAGCACGACTTTCTATTATGGCTTTTTCTAAACACAAAACAACTTCGTTCATAGGGGCTGCCATCTTTGAAATCGCCCGTGCCATAGCAACACCTCCTAAAAAGAAAGCCAAACAACTGAAACGTCATACATTGTTACATCATCATAGTTCGACCATTGCTGATCGTATTTCACCAATAATAAGCCCTCAATTTGGTCGACTTATTATGATGTAACAATGTATGACGTTTCAGTTGTTTGGCTTTCTTTCTAGGAGGTGTTGCAACACGACCTAAAGAGAAATCCAGAGCGCGAAAACGTCATACATTGTTAAAACGTCATAAGTAGTCATCTTTAATCGCATTTCTACCAATAATAAGCCCTAAATTATGACTAGGTATGATGATGTAACAATATATGAAATTTTCGCGATCAGGCTTTGAATAGAGGTGGTGTTGGGTGTTGCGAAGCCGATGCGATATAATCAAGCCGTGGCACTGATTTTGTGACATCATGCAAACAGATGGAATTTGTGACGTCTTGCAAAAATAAATTTAAGAACAAAATAAGGATATTTGAAATTTAAAGTAAAATGATTTCTTAACAAAGTAAATGACCCATGTTTGGCACTAATGCATTTTATTCTACTGTATTTAATTCACATTTAAAATACGTCACGAAAACCAATGGGATTTCAACAATGCCAAGTGACGTAGTGCCATGCCTTTGTATAGATCGCGTCTGCTTCGGGTGTTGGCCATAGCCTACTACAATAGAAGAACTAATGACGTTTCTTCTATTGGTGTATACCCGTGCTAGCTCTAAGAAATACTGGCGTTTCTGGCATGCTAGCAGTAGATAAGTATACGCAATCAGGATGCGCTAATAGCTGAAAAGTATACGCTTCAAGCGCGCTTATGGCGTCATTAGCTGAAAAGTATATGCACCCTAGGAGATGTTGGACCAACACCACCTAGACAGAAGGCCTGAGCACAGAAACTGTACGAGGTCTGTTCCAAAAATACGTAGACTGTTTGAATTGCGCGGGCCCTGTTGGTCCCAATCAAAATCGCTTGGTGTCGCCATCTTCTGACAGATCTGCTGATTACAAGGCAGTTTTTTTATTGCAAATATCAGTATTGGTTGATTAGCTACGCGGTTGTTTGTGAAGTGTGTTTTTTTCGTTTGGCGGATTTTTAGAATGAGTGACTTCTGACCAAATCGATGTCTGACCATCAGAGAGCTTGCTGAAGAGTGTGGGATAGCAGTTGGATCATGTCACGAGATTTTGACCGAAAAATTGAAGATGCACCGCGTTGCTGCGAAGTTTGTTCCACGCCTGACGACGGACGACCAAAAAACCCATCGCGTCCAGGTTTGTCAGGAATTGCTTGAACGCTCAGAAGAAGATGAAAACTTCTTGTCGAAGATCATAACAGGTGATGAATCTCAAAAGACCTTTGAAAGGAAGGAGATTTGAGACGATTCCCGACATAAAGGGAAATGCGACGAAGGCGCTGAAGGACATCACAAAAGAAGCGTTCCAGGGCTGTTTCCAAAAGTGGAAACACCGTTGGGATAAGTGTGTGCGTCGGGGAGGAGAGTACTTTGAACGGGACCCAGATGTGTAACTTCTGAATAAAGTATATTTTGTTTTATGACGTCAGTCTACGTATTTTTTGAACAGACCTCGTATACATTGTTACATCGTCATCAAACGGCCAAATTTAGGGCTTATTATTGATAGAAATACGATTAACAATAGCCGCTTTTATGTGATGTAACAATGTATGACGTTTCTGTGCGCAGCCTTCTGTCTACGGGTGCATATACTTTTCAAATAGCAGCTAGCGCCACCAGCACCCGGAAGTGATGAAAGTAGCACAGTACATGCACGGAAGAATAGTCATAGCCTACAATGACAAGAGAAAGCCTGCCCATTTGCCTTGCTCCATTGTTCAAACTGTGTCTCAAAAATCATTCGAAAAAGGGCGATTCAGCACCGCCTAGCGACAAAATTTAACATTGTTTCAGTCGTTTCATAGCCTATAACGATAGGGAACGGCTGGCCATTCATACCTCGACAAAAAATAACAAGGTAAAAATAACAAGGTTTTTTTTTTTATATGAAAACTCAAGTAACCTCTATTTAATTTCAACATTTTCCATAATTTGATAACTTAAGCGCCTTTAACAATGTTAAATTTTGTCCCTAGACGGTGCTAAATCGCCCTGTTTTCGACTGATTTTTGAGACACAGTTTGAACAATGGAGCAAAGCAACTGGGCAGGCTTTCTCTTATAATTGTAGGCTATGGAATAGTATACGACCTCTAGCGTTCTATTCGCTACTTTCAGTTAGGTGGCGCCGCCCTTGTGGCATTTACTTGAACGGAGCTAAGTAGGATTCGCCGTAGTTTAAATAAGGCTCAACACATTGTTGTAGCTAAAGAAATGAAAGAAAAAAGTAACATATACTGCCTTGTGTAAGACTGGAAATCAAAAGGATGTTAAATGCAGTAAAATGATTACATTTTTTCCCAAAAAATAAAGCCATTAGAAGAAGTTGGGAAGTAAAATTTACAATGGGGAAAAAAGCCACAGATATAAGTGTATCAACACAATTTATTTCCATCACCAACTATGTGTAAGCATAAATTAGCAATGGTAGGGTAAAAGGTGGAAAATATTTACATGTTTTACCATATACTACTAATAAAATTAAATAATTTTCAAAATGTTTCTTTAAAAGTTTTTTTCACGTACGATACGTTTACATGCACGTAATTTTACGGTAAAATCACTATTTCTATTGTTAGCTGCATTAGTTTTGATAACATTGTTTTGTTTGTGGGTCATTAATAAGCAAACAATTAGGTCGTTTATTATGAGGAATAATTTTCATCTTGAATCTACTTTTTCATATTTAATCAACTAACACCTTTCCGATTAAGAAATTATATTTTTTTGGTATGCTAGCATTAAGACGAAAGATGAAATGAAGTACTATTCCTAGCAGGTGCTTGCCACATCGATCACTTGAAAAATATACTATCATAAGAAAAATATCACACAGTGTAATATTCAAAGCATGTTGATGGAAAACGGATGGTGAGGTGGGTCCTACTTTCGCTGCCATTTTTCAAAAATAGCAGCCCTCTAAATTCACTGTAAGTAGCGAATACGCTGTCCAAGGAAAGAAAAACTGGGCGTGTCTAATTATATTTCCGATTTCAATTATTACACATTGTTGCTACGTAAAATTAACAATGTCTAACAATAGAAATTAGAAATGTATTCTTTTTTCGTTGGACAAAGAAAAGGGTTCTAGCTGAAAAGTATTTGCATCACTAACCAACACCTCCTAAAGAGAAAGCCTCTGTACGGAAACTGTCATACATTGTTACATCATCATAGTAGAGCAAATTCAGGGCTTATTATTGGTAGAAATACGAATAACAATGCCCTACTTAGATGATGCAACAATGTATGACGTTTCCGTGCACCGGCTTTCTCTTTAGGAGGTGTTGCACTAACACGATTTTCTATGATGGCGTCTTCTAAACACAAAACAACTTCATACATGGAGGCTGCCATCTTTGAAATCGCTCCTGCCATAACCTACAACAATAGAAAAAATACTGACGTTTCTTCTATTGTTATAGGCTATCCCCGTGCTAGCTAGAAGAAATACTGACGTTTCTGGCACGCTAGCACTAGAAAAGTATATGCAACCAGGGTGCGCTAATAGCTGAAAAGTATACGCCTCAAGCGCGCTTCTAACGCCACTAGCTGAAAAGTATATGCACCCCTAGGTGGTGTTGGTTGGACAGGCCCGGCTCTGAAAAGTCATCTGACCATATCAGTCCAAGCAGCAATATAATCTTCATTGTTTCCATCTTGGATTTTAGCTATCAGTATTTTTTCGTTTGTTAGAAACAATGAAGATCAGGTGACTTTCACCGCTAGTGCCTGTCTTTTTCGTCAGCTATGATGTTTGCCATAATGATTCACATTTTAACCCTTTATCGATAATGTTGTCATATGGCAACATCAACATTTCCCATCAATCATGATATTTGTATGAAATAAAGCAATTTATATAATGAAATATATTGATTCACAAATAGGTTTTTTTTTTACCATAATGGCAACAATACATTAACTAATAATTACATGTAATAAAATATTTTTTATGATAATTGTAATCCTGACATGATTAGTAATAATAAGCAACAGTCAAAATTTTTTTCATGAATTTTTATGAGGTAACGATAAAGGGTTCATGGGGATAATGTTATAAAAAGTAATGAATAAATAAAGAAATAAAAATTATTATTATTTCTTTTTGTATTAAAATCTTTGGAGAGATAAGAGAATACAACTTCTCGGGTGTGCAACTGCTCAAGCTTTTGCTGAAAATAACTGGAGAAAATTTATTTTTCATATGGTTTTTGTAATGTAGTAACTTCCTTTAAAGAAGTTATAGATAATGTTTATTTAAACATATTAGAAAATTATAAAGATCTCAACTGATTGTGTGAGAGGGCATCTTTGCTGCTAAAATGATACTGTCAATATAAGCAGCTACATTCAGGACATGATTCCGTGCTCTCCTTTCTTTGATATTCTAAAATGTTAAGGTTGCAATGTCGAATTTTCCTGGGTGACAAAATTCCAGTGCGAGCACTTTAAAGAGTTCTTTTCGTTTTTCCAAAGTGAATATACAGGGTGTCCAAAAAGTCTGGTAACATGGAATGATATCTCAAGGCTGCCTGGTATGCAAGATCTGATCAGTGTGGTTTATAGGTAATAGCGGGGAGGGGGAATTCATTGCCGCACTCAAATTTCACCTTGACCCCTAAATTTAAGGTCATCCATTTGCTAACTCGAAAACTATTAAAGATAGAGAGAAAAATTTCCAATTGCTACCCTGTAGAGTCACGCCACATTAGTCTAAAATCAATTTTTAATCACACCCTTCCCCTTGAAAGATTTTGAGAAAATGGGCTCTTACCAATTCTCTTTGAGAAATCTGCCGTGTTACGAGACTTTTTGGACACCCTGTATATTTTATTAAAGGTTTTTCATTTATATTCAAATTCAGATATTTCAAAAGTTCATCAAACAAACAGCCCGAGCAACGCCGGGCATATCAGCTAGTAATAAAATGTATTACTGCCAAACATGGGTCATTTCCTTTTTTAGTAAATCATTTTATTTTAAATTTTAAATATCCTTATTTTGTTTTTAAATTTCTTTTTGCATGACGTCACAAAATCCATCGGGTTGCATGATGTCACATAAACAGTGCCACGGCTTGTTTAGATCACGTCGGCCTCGGTCGAGGCAACGACACCTAAAAAACAAAGCCTGTTCACTGCCAGCTGACTGCGTCATCAAACGAAGGCTGACAATCCAATCACTGTTTGTTGTAATCACTGTTTTTTCATTTTTTTTATACAATGAAGATTAGATTGTCAAAGCGCGTTTGATGACGCAGTCAGCAGGCTTTGTTTTTCAGGTGGCCTTGGTCGAGGCAACACCTCCTATAAAGAAATCCTCGGCACTGAAACTTCATACAATGTTATATCATCACAAGTCAAGCGTACAGTCAAATTCTCAAAGAGAACTGGTAAGTTTTGATTCATCGACGGAACCGATGAAGCACCAATCTATTTCCCTACCAACATAGCCTGGAAACACATTTTACTTCCTGTCACTGATACCTTACAAGCAAATGGTGAAGGTATCTTTCAACAAGATGGACATTTTACTTTGAAAAATGTAGTGAAAGGTTAAAACGCTTAATAAGTGAACAGAAATACTAAGACGTAAATATTAAGCAACTTTTAATAAGACATAGCATATGATTTGTACAAAGGCAAGTAAATTTTAGCAAACAGTTCCAATTCAAGAACAGTAAAGTAAAACGATATTAAATTGGGCTACACGTTTTCATCATCATAGCCGGGACTCGGGTAAATACTTTCTTCCGAGGGTCACGTATTGATGAAGGACGTCGCTTCTTTGAAATCAAGACAACCGGTTAGGACGGTACTTTGTCTAACAAATAATGAACGAGGAAGTAAGAAAATACATTAAAATCGCTTGAATACAGGTGGACCATCGTACGAATGCACTCCTCGATGTAAGGAATTATTTTTGAAGTCCCGGCAAATTGTAACTGATTTAATGTAAAAATAAAAAAAAAAACTCGCTGTAACGAACTTCAATATAAAGAATCCTCATTATAACGAATAAAAATTTTTGATTCCTGCAGTAATCATAACTGTTCGTTATAACGAATTTTCACACGACTTGGGAAAAGAGAAATCATTTTTCGCGTTGCCAATGATCACGTGTTTTCAGACAAGGAAAATCACAGGAAACGGACTTTCCTCCTATCGGAATCCCACATTCCCATATATCTGGACATCGCAAACGTGACTAGTAAAAGAAAACAATTTAACACTGATTTTAAACTCAAAATTTTAGATTACGTAGAGAATGATGAAAATAAAAGTTTTGTTGCCGAAAACTTTGAACTTTATCAAACTTTATCAGCTTTTATCAAAATTAAAGAAAGACACAATAAAATGATTTTCACTCCTATATTATAGCAAATGATAATCTTATGATGGCTGATTAATTAACTGATGCAGATATTTTGGAAAATGTGAAGCAGCCTCAAGACTTAAATCTTCTTCGTCTGATGAAGAAAATGAAGTGAAATTTGCTGCTTTTTTCTAATAAGCAAGCTTTGTCAGCAATTTCAAATTTAAAACAATAATCAATAAAAAGAAAATGTTTTCGATTCCATTTGAAGTAAAATTGATGACATTAAAGCACATATTGCAAAAACTGCTTGCAAAAGCTTAATGCAAAAAAGCATGCAGCTGTTTTGTCATATTTTGGAAATAAATAATTTCTTTGATATATTTTCGTTATAACGAGAGTCCACCTGTAGTTGAAAGGGAAAACATACAATGCCGTAAAAGAATCTCTTAAATTATAGTCCCACTTAAAGCCACAAAAGGCTGAATAGCACCTAATGAAAATAAGATAGCTTTTCAATAAGCAATTAAAATAACTACGGACTAACAATATGCAATTTTGAATAGCCCGTATTCACAAATATAATGCAAGAAAAGATTCGTCTACTTTAATCTATCAGGCATCCTATCCCATGAAAGAAGTAACGCTTACATCCTTAAGGGAATACTTCGGCAATCCTATATTGCCTCAAAATTATCAAGCTTGTTGTTTCGTTTGTTGCATGCTGCTCACTCTAGTATTCCAGCGCTAAATGAGTGATATACGCAGCCAGCGTTAATGAAAGGACCGGACCCACTCTTGGGTTAGAGAGACGCTCTTCCTTACGCTCTCTTCCTAGAGAGAGAGGCCCACTTGTTGGCTTCCAACTCACAGCGATGCTTCCAATACTGGAGAATCCATAATGGTCTTGTGTCCAATTATTTTTGTCAAGTTTTCTAATACTATTATGCACCCCACTCTCTTTCTAATTGCAGCTTCTGACATCTCGAGAGGAGCGGTTTCATTGTCCGGAGGGGACAAAAAAATTTGCAGCTTCTGACATCTCTGGAAAAATTTGCTGAGCTCCTCCAAGATAAATGTCTCCTGGCTCTTTTTTATTCCCAAATGTTTGAATCTGCGATGGGCATTCCATTTTCATAAGAAAAGCAGTTTTGCATACGGCGCTCCTAATAATTCCCTGACAAACAGCAAGAACAGCATAGCATCCCGATCCTTCCATGGCCCTCAAGCAGGCCTGACCTGTCACCTATCGAGAATCTATGAAGGAAAATGAAAACTGCTCTTCGGAGACATCCACAACGAGCTGACGGTACGATACTGTAGACGATTTAAGGCAAAAATTCCAAGAAATCTGTTTGTTATCATGCCAGAAGCGTGTGAAAAACCAATGAACACAATGGACCACATGCACGGTCGAGCGGCGCCATCGTCGATTTTGTCTCAAAGCGAGGCTGGGCTGGCAAGCTTTAGTTAGGGTTAAGCTGTACCCATGTGTTGGCAATACGGTGAAATTTTAGTGAGTTGTGATTTTTGCTTTTCTCTATTTATTGCTAACCTAATAATTAATCTCATATAAAATGGCACATTGCTGTGTGCCTGGATGTACAAATGATCACCGCTACAACAAAGAAAAAAATTTTCATCGATTTCCTAATGACAACAAACGTCATAAGCTATGGATAGTCCAAATAAAGAGGGATTTTGGACCTTTATTTCAGGTAAATAAATTCATAAGTTAAACATACATTAAAGTAAATAATTTTCATGGCTCTTAACATATGTAATAAAATTAATAACATTTAAATAAAATTGTATAGATGGAACACTGATTTATAAATAATTAAGGTAATTTTTATTTTTAAAATTAAATAACCAAAATTAATTTTAATTAAAAAAAGGTTTACAATTTACTGCATGAGTCAATAAATCACTGCTTTGTGGGAAAATAAATATTGCTAGTGATAGAAGGCAAGTATGCAAACATATCAATCAACAAAACTATGCATTTCCCACCACCAATTATTTATGTGGGTATGAAGCATTTATTTTATCTATTTTTCAAGCTAAGCATACACATACACCTAAGCACATGCATAATAAAAAATTACCATTACTTACTAAACTTTTGTTCTTAGATTATCATTTTCTTGTCATCTGTTTAAATAACACCTTCCAAAATGTACACTGAGTTAGCAAAACTCATGGGATAGCAAGCACATTGATTGATGGGCATGGCTCACGAATTCACAGGGGTAACGGATTCTGGGAATGGACCATTAGACGTTGTGGGAAGAGCTTGGCTAAGTGATTAATCAGAAATGGCACGTCGTCGCGAGTTGACGTCTTTTGAACGGGGTATGATAATAGGATGTTCCATTTCGGCAGTGGTGCAGGAATTTGGCTTTCCCCGCTCAACTGTCTCCAGGGTGTATCGGGAATGGCTGGATGAAGGCATCACAGTCCACAACAGGCACCATACCGGGCGTCCAGCTGCCCTGAATGATCGTGACCGGCGACACCTGGGACGAATGATTCAGAGAGACAGGAGCGCAACAGTGCAGCAAATCACAGACCAGTACAATACTGGCCGCACTAGAAACGTCTCTCGGTGGACAATCCGTCGGAATCTGCATGCCCTCGGGTTTGGCAGCCGTCGCCCTACACGGGTGCCAATGCTTACCCAGCGTCATCGGGTGCCAATGCTTACCCAGCGTGCATTTGCCACCAACCATCTTGGCTGGACTCTGCAACAGTGGCGTAACGTCATATGGTCAGATGAGTCACGATATCAACTGTACCACGCTGAAGGGAGGCACCGTGTGTGGTGCAGACCTCACGAAACGATGGATCTCGCATGCCAACAGATGGTGGTGCAGGGTGGTGGGGCGTCAGTGATGGTCTGGGGTGCATTTTCCTGGTTGGAATGGGCCCTCTGGTTATCCTGGACCAAACGTTGAATGGTCCACGGTATCGTCAACTCATCGGAGACCATCTGCACCCGTTTTTGACATTTCAACACCCTGACGACGTAGCAGTCTTTCAAGATGACAATGCTCCACCACATTGCTCCAATGTCGTCCGCGAATGGTTCCAACAACTGAGCTGGCCAGCCCGGAGCCCTGACATGAATCCCATCGAGCATATCTGGGATGCTGTTGAAGTCAGGCTCCGGGCACTGGATCATCCGCCCACGAACGGGCAGCAACTATCTTCGGCTCTGCAGACTATCTGGTGTCAACTGCCTCCAGAAGTGTACCAGGGACTTGCAGACTCACTACCACGCCGTATTGCTGCACTCCACAGGGCCAGAGGTGGCCCGACCAGATATTAAGTAACTATCCCATGAGTTTTGCTAACTCAGTGTACAATAAAAAGAATTAAATTGTACATATTTCAACACAGTAATTTTTATTTTTGCTAATTTAATTTTGACTAACCTTGATAATCATGTATATAAGACTCCACAAAAAATTTGTATCCTCTTTGGAAATTTGCTTTAACTGTTTTTCCAAACAATATTCAATATCACTATGGCAAATATTGGGTAAAGACTCTAAACTCGTAGTCCAGTTAGTTGACATTACAAAAACAGCAGTAATTTACTTGTAATAAAATGCTGCTATGCTAACAAACCGTACTGCCAACACATGGGTACAGCTTAACCCTAACTAAAGGGTGGTTTACATAGATGCATGAACGCATGCGATGCTGCGATTCTGCGTTGTTCGATTAATTAACCGGTGTGCGTCGGTGCGATGAAACGCTGCGTCTGCAAAATGGAGGCTCCGGTTTACATGCACCACGTGCGTTTGCTCCGATTCTCATTGCGCAAGTGCTCGTGGGTTGAAAAGTTCTCGAAGCAACATGGCGTCTTTTTAGCGAAGCATCAGCGACGATGTTTCTTCGTGCCTTTTTTAATGACGTTTTTAGCCATCTAGAAAAAATATATCACTAGACTGTCAATATGTATTGATATAAAGCTCCTTGATGTGATTGAACTGACAATCTCTAAAGAACTTCATATATACTGTATATAGCAGTGTCGGTGCTTCCACTGGACCAACAGGGGAGGGGGTGCTATTTCTGCAAAGAGCACAGCAAATAAAGTAAAGTTCTCGATGTCTGTTGTTTAATACATGATTCCCTTCTTTATTTTCATGGCTCCTTACAGAAATCAAGAATATATCAATCTGTTTCTTATAAAATAACCATTATTTACGCAAATATATAAAATTAAAATGAATAAGAAAAATAAATGAGTGTGATAACATGGTTACTTCAAAACAATAAATTTCAGTTTTTCGTGAATTTCATACATTTCTGAATAGATTTAATACACTTTCAAATGAATTTAATACTTTTTTAAATGAATTTAATATGCTCTCAAATAGATTTAATACAATTTTAAATAAATATAACATGTTTTATTTCAGTGTAAATGGAGTTTAATTACCAAAATTAAGTAAGAAAAAACATTTTTATTGAAATCTTGTTTTAGTAAATTCACAGATAGTTTATTTTTTATTATTTTAATTAAATTACAGAAAACAAAATTGTAACATAAACAAATGTATAAAGAGTAACAGTTAACCATTGTATAATTAAACTAAAATAAATATAGTATTAATAAAAAAAATCATTCTTCCGTATTTCTGTACTGATGGGGTATTTCACCGGTAATTCATTTAAAATGGTATTAAATTCTTTTAAAAGAGTATTAAATCTATTATGTATTAACTCGTGGTTCCGGGTACGAATCCGGGTCGCAGAATTTTCCTACCATTTTTTTCAAATATTATTACACTGTTTGAATTTTATTAATAAAATTGTATTAAATCTATTTAGAAATGTATGAAATTCTTGTAAAACTGTATGAAACCAATTTGTAAAAACTTTAAAAATTCTTCGAAAAAAGGGAAAATATTAAAAAAAAAAAATTAATTTAATTTTATATGTATCCAAACGCAATATACAAAATATAAGTTACAAACCAAAATTCCTTAAATACAGTAAAAAATTACATAAAGCTTACTATGTACAAAAACATTTTCTGTAATTTTTTTTGTATATTAGGAATTTTGGTTTATAATTTATTTGTGTGTGTTTTGGGATTGGAATTAAAATTAAAAGCAAATTAATGAAATGTAATAATTTTTCCCCAACGATATTAAATTTAAATCTTCCAAACAATTAAAAAAGTGGGAAAATAAGACAATCGATCCCTTATTTCCAAAACGATGGAACAACCAGAAACAAATAAGAAATTTATGATTAATAAGAAAGAGATGGTTCAAAACCGAAAATAAAGTATTTGAAACAGAAGATAAAATTTAAAAATATACCGAAAATTATATTGCCCTTCATCAAAATCATGAAAATAAAAAATAAGAACAAAAATGCAAATAAAGATAAAATAAATGAACAATAAGAAAAAAAATTGAATGATACAAATAATGATTGGCTGTTCATTATAATGAGAAAATTTTTATTATTTCTAATTCATTTTATAAGAAATAGATTAATACGAGGTTCTTATAGCTAGATACCATCGAAACATGTAATATATATATATGTATGTATACTTGTTGAAGTACATTTGTTTGGAAAGGGGGCCTGAATCGCAGTAACGCAGCGATGAAAAGTTTGAACCCCTCGAACTTCGACGCAGTATCAGTATCAGTTTGCCAGTCCAGCCTCGCTTTGAAACAAAATCGACGGTGGCGCCGCTCGACCGTGCATGTGGTCCATTACAATCAGAGGTGAATTCAGGAAGGTAGCCGGCTCGCTATGGCTAGAGGTATCTCCTCCTAGCCGTCACGTGATACGCTACGATCTAGCCGTAGCGTATTTGAACGATCTAGGCCCACTGCTAGACTAGGGCCTAGCCATCGAAGATCGAAATCAAAAAGAAACAACAAAGATGAAAAAAGGGTGAAAAAAATGGGAAAGAATAAAGAAATGCCTGCTTTAGTTTGATTAATTTCTGTTGCAAGCTCTAATTGTTCATTAATTCAATAATAAAATTAACGACAAGTTAATTATCTCAAAATAAAAGTTAAACATTTTATTAGTCATCCAGAAGTAAGAAAATATTCAATACTATAATCTCTCCTTGATTTAGCCGTAAATATCTCGTCGCTGATGTGTAAAATAAATTCATGTCCGTTGACAATGACTCGTGTTTCGATCATAGTTTCATGAACGTTTGCTTCAGTGGGCGCAGCCATCTTGAAATTGACCAACGAAGCCAACTTTTGAGAAGCTCGCTTAAAATCCTAGCCGGCTACGGAAGGGCGGAGCTAGCGTTCGGGAAAAAGGCTAGGCTAGCCCACCTATCCGTAGCGAGTCAGCTACCTTCCTGAATTCACCTCTGCCCTCTATCAAATTCGCTTAGATCAGCAGCCTTTCCCATCACTCTCAAAATTAAGTGCAAGGCTGATTCCTTAACTTCTCCAGCAGCAGTTAAATACCATCCCACTTAATTACGTGCCCTCCACGTGATCCAGACGAGTTCATTCACCTATGTGGTGATGGTCATAATGTTTGGTTCTTGAGTGTATGTCCATGTGTTAATTTTTAAAAGCGTATCAATAGAATTGTTGTTATATTACGTAATTAACGGGTTAAACTGAAAGCCCTACATTAAACTGTCCAAACCTTTTTCTGTTTGGCTTCTATAAAATGGAAACACTAACTCAACAAGGAGAATATAGAAATATCGTATACGTATTTCGAAGACCATCTCCCCACCCTCAAGCGGCCAAGTACTTTTTTTTGATACGTATTGTTCAAGAGGTCTTTGGCCGCTTGAGGATGGGGAGATGGGTTACCAAAATATGTATCCGATATTTCCGTATTTTCCTTGTTGATTAGATATGTTCACTTTAAAACTTTTACCTGTAGGGAAATCAAAATTCTGTATGGAAAAAAAGTTGATAGTGGGGACAATTCTTTGATATAGAGGCTGCATGATTTAACGTTAAGAAAGAAAAATTTTCCTAACTTAATTTCTCCATGCTGTTGAAATCCGTATCCATGAGAGTAAAGTTCATTTTATTGTGAAAAAGCGATATCCTCCATTGATTATACAGACCAAGAAAATATAACTATTTAAAAACTTTTATAATGTTAAGAGCTGATTCTTATGCTTTTATGTGTGCTGAATCCGTATCTGGCCTCAGTTTGTTTCTATCATCCACGGATTTCTTGTTTTTCAATGAAACATTTTAAATTATTCAGAATTTCGGGCCTGGTAAATTTCCTTGTGGCCCAAAAGTATGACTACTTTCACATTGTAGCCGCCATGTGCTTAACTTGAAATTGTGACGTGATAGAAAAATCTAAAAGCAGATTCAGATTCAGCACACTAAAAACCACAAGAAAAGGTAAATTGATTCCAAAAGTTTTTTTTTATCATTGGCTTGTTTTAATTTCGTTATGTTAATTTTCAGTTTCCTGTTAAAAACTTTAGTTGCAAAGAAAATTTTATTAGACATTTTTATCATTGGCGCTTATTTGCTATCATTCATTGTTAATGTGAAAGGGAAAATTACTATTTGTCTTAATGTCTAATGAACCCTTATCTCGTAATATCATATTGAAAGCCCCAAGAAAATTTCCAACAACTCAAAACTTAAAATAAATGCATTTTTTGAATTTACACTAGGAAATCCAAATCCCTTGAGCTAATTATCAAATCCAAATCCCTCCCGAGTTGAGCTAATTATCAAATCTTATATCTGGCGGCTTTACTCATTCTTCCTTAATCCGCCGAGACAAAGGCAGACTTGGAAGAGCAGCACGCTACGAAACGAAAGATGATTCTTCTTCAAACTCTGGATCGTGTAGAGAGTGAAAAGAGTTCACCAAAGCATTCTGCATGTCGAAAATTTTCACTGATTCTTCTTTTAATTCTTGGTTTTCAATAAATTGCTGTGAAGCAACTAATTTTTATTTCCATTGGAGATACAATAAATGAACAGTGGATTTGATACAATACAACGAAAGGATTTGATGTTAACAAATGTTCCGAGCGATTGTCTTCTCAAAGGATAGAGGCTAAGTTAAAGTTGTGGATGATTTTCAGTTTTACAAAAAACTTTAGTTAAATACTCGCATATCAAATACCAAGAATTACTTTGACTCCAGCCTACTATTCGTCGTTGCATTTATAGAATTAAACAAAACGGAATGCCAACCCCAGTCATTTATTATTGGTCCCAAAATACCATATTTTAAGTGTTGCAACTATAATTTACTGAACATTTGAATTTTCGAGAAGGTTACAGGCCATTTTTCGATTCGTTTGGAACGAAATTTTTGAGACCAACGACAGCAGTCTCTTAACCTTTATAAACGCATAGATCTCAATGCGTCCAAACATACCTACGTTCAAAGAGTTGTTTTCAGTATGCAATGGTGATATGTCTATATGTAATGATGACTTGCCCATGTGTAGGATGAATATACCCAAACATTTTCAATCTTTAAAAAAAAGAAGTTATCAATTCGATTCGTATGTATGTAATATTGTTGGAATTCCACAATATTCGTATATGTTAGTCTATGCGGGCTTCTAAACATGTGTGCTAAATTTCATAAGTGTGTGTATGTATGTATGTATGTTTGTCTACGTATTCCTCAGAAACAAGAAATCGAATTGCAATAATTCTTTTTTATTGGATTAAGTATCTTTCAACTTAGGGAAGAGTCCAAGTTTCATCAAAATCGGTTCAGTAATTTTCAAGATATGGATTTTTAAGTGTGTACCAATCACTGGAAAAACGCGTCGTCGGTTTTTTTTATTCTTTAAATATATTCTGCTTGTGTATTGTAAACTCATGTTTGTAACAATTGCAACACCATGAAGGAATCATCAGAATTGCGTGCCCAAAGTTCATCTGTAGAACCTGTAGGACAGGGATCACGAGCGAGACACCGACCAACGAAATCCTACACATGTTCAATAGGCGACATAGCCGGCGAATAAGCAGGCCAAGGAAGAAGCTGTATGTCTTCTGTTGAAAAGAAGTCTTAAACTTTCCTTGCAATATGTGGGCGGGCATTATCCTTTTGAAAGATCGCTCCAGGAATGCCTTGAAGGAAAGGAACGAGTTCGGGCTCCAGCACTTCTCTGATGTACCGACTGCTATTAAGATTACCCACAATTAGTAGCAGCTGAGATCGTCCATGATATGCAAACACTCCAGACCATAACTCCGGATGTTCGTCCATTATGACGTTCGATAATGCACTCCGGAGGGTAGCGTTCACCGGCATAGCGTCTAACACGAATGCGTCCCTCATGGTGCCACAGATTAAAGTGGGATTCTTTAGAAAAAATCACTTTTTGCCAATTTGCACGCCAGTCTCTATGTTCATAAGCACATTGCAGCCGCAGGCGTCGATGGTTTTGCGTTAGGGGGATCCTATAAAAAAAAGAGTTCTTGCACGCAGTCCACGGTGCAGCAGATGTCGACGAATTGATGAAGCAGACATGGATACACCTGTAGCAGTGGACAATGTGCTGCCAACTGTCTAGAGGAAGTTGTACGGTCCGTGAGCGCCATGCGGACCAGGTGTCTGTCATCGCGCGTTGACTTCACCTTTCGGCGTCCATTCCCGGTTTCCGAGTTGTCCGGTTCTCGTCTGTCCACTGCTTCCAAACTCGCATCACTGTGCTGCTGTTACGCTGCACACGAGCTGCAATTGCACGATAGGAAAATGCTCTTTCACGAAGGCCGATAACCCCCCCCCCCCCATTCAAACTGCATAAGTTGTTGAAATGTCGAAGAGGCATCGTTACGTCTCACCTAACGCTTACCACTAGCAGATAACCACAGACTATTTTCAACTTCCTGCTACAGCCCTCTATTTAAACTGTTTCAGCAGCAGTTCAGAAGGCGCTGCTCAGCCCACGCATGCGTGGTGACTCTGAAATTTTAATCGTTTGCATAACACACTATAATTTGCATTGGCTGAAAATTGCAGCACAATCGTGTGAATCCTTCATTCCTTCATTTTGAGCCATTATCGACAGCGGTATTGAAGTATCCAGGAAGTATCTATTGCTTATTACAAAACTTGTTTCAGTGCGTATCAATGGGGATCTTCAATGTTGCCGCCAGGGTCGACATATTGAAGTGCTTGTGCTTTCACCCTCAGAGAGGCGACGGGACGACATTGTTCACCTTTATTTTTTCTTCAGGCCAAATTCGACTTTTCAAAATTCACGGTGTTACATCCCGGTTCAGCCCCAGCTCAATTTGTTATCGGCTGTCAGCGAAATCTTCGTGCTGCAAATATTATATTGTGATTTGTTTAATTCATGTATTTATTTGTTTATTTATTTATTTATTTATTTCGGTTTAAATGTTATTACTAGCTTCTGTCTTCATTGTTAAACTGTTTTACGAGAATATTTGCTATTTTTATGCTCAAGATTGTAACCATCAATCTACGAGGTTGTTCAAGAATTTTTGCCTCCTGGTCCGTAACTTTTTTATTTGTTAACCGATTTTTAAAATTTTTTTGTATCTGGTATTTACATTTGTCCTCTAAGTAATGCATTACTCAGTGTTCGACATAGTCCCCATCCCTTTCCACGCATTACTCCAACGCGTGACTAGTCGGGTGAACCCATCGGAGAGGAATTCCGGGGTTGTTGTCGACACGAGGATTGAATAGCATCTTTCACCTCGTCTTCAAAACGCAACTCATGTCCCTTAAGTTGCAAGGTGCAAAGTCTTTCATCTATGAACTGTAGGCGCTGCAACGCCGCTGGTGTGTGGCGATCGTGTGCGGGCAGAAGTGATCGTGCTGCAAAAGAGGGTCCAAAGCGTCTGCTTCCGACTGTGCTTTTCTGACTCTTTCTGTTTACTTGTGTTTCCTGTTTCCTGACCCTCTTGCTTCCTTAAAACACTACTTGACTCGAACGTGTTTCAGTTGAACACTCCTCGTAATAAAGCAGAATGAAATTACTAAATTCGATTATCCATAGGTCGAAGTTTTCATCAGGTAGTTCGTAATGAAATCAATGATGCCTTAGAAGAAACAAACTATTGCTACTCGAATTAATAATTAAAAGATCGTTTAAAAGATGTTCTGAACCTAAGAGTATATACAGGGTCTTCAAAATGAATGATGCAAAAAGAAAACGCAATTGTGACCAGTATAATCGGTATATTTACAAAATACGGATATCACGGGAAAGATAAACTCTCCAATTTTCTCTCGCTATGGGACTCGCAGACATCTAAACGATATTCAAATTCTTCCCACACCCGCGCTAGTACTCCTTCCCAATTGCGTCTATCGCTTGGGAAATTCGCCGCTTTAAATCCTTTAAGTCATGCGATAATGGGGTGCGAAGACGCTGTCCTTTACGTAGCCCCGCAGACAGAAATCACAGGCCGTTAGGTAGGGGGAAGGGGCACAGCATCAGTGGCACATCATTGGCCCCAACAACCACTGTGATAACATGTCGAGGTAGGTGGTTGAAACGCCTCTAGTGAGCGTTTCCAAACTGGCGGGTTTTTCAGCGTTGCCAAATGAAACTTGGAGAATTTTCCTTTCATTTAATATCCGTCTTTTTTAAATATCTTGATTATACTGGTCGCCCCTACATCATTCATTTTTGCATCATTCGTCATTCATTCACTTTTTGCATCATTCATTTTGAATAATCCTTCAAGATCGGAACGGATACTACACAGGTACAGGAAAAGTCATACTTTATTTAATTGTTCCAAAATCTTTTTGGAACTCCACGTGCTGAAATTACGTCATACAT
Organism: Rhysida immarginata; assembly: GCA_023313115.1. Classification (NCBI taxonomy): domain Eukaryota; kingdom Metazoa; phylum Arthropoda; class Chilopoda; order Scolopendromorpha; family Scolopendridae; genus Rhysida; species Rhysida immarginata. The sequence continues at coordinate 321,769 of JAHWFO010029886.1, forward strand.
TATAGAAGATTGCGATAGACAGTTTCTGGTATTTGGGTCCATTCTTGCTATAAGAACCTAACAATGTCAGCAGTGGATTTCGGACGTAGCTGCCTGACCCTCATTCGACGCTCCAACACCTCCCATAAATGCTCGAATGACATTCATGTCATGGCTCTGTGCGGGCCATGGAAAACGATTGGCATTTATATCTATGTGTCGCTGCCCAACGGATCTCTCACGTTCTGCATTGTCGTCCTGAAAGTAACACTCCTTGTTACCAAAAAATTCCCACAGTGTACCAACCAGCCGATTCTAAATATGTCCTTGTACGTTTCAGAGTTCAAATTGCCTTCAACCACAAGCAAGGATCCCAAGCCATGCTCTGAAAAACAGCCTCAAACCGCCAGCAAACTTCACGGTTTGAACGATGCACTCAGGTAAAAGGCGTTCTCTTTGGCATTCGCCATACTCAAACACGCTCATACTGAAACGGAATATAGCGTGATTTGTCACTTCAGAAAAATTTTTTCCACTTTTGACCAGTCCAATGTCGGCGTTCCAATATAACTGGCACTGCTTGGCTTGTGAGTTTTGGTGATATCCGATATGGTGCAAGCGTAGGGATATTTTTACCGGCAATATCGATACCAGTAATACCGGTTTCCTAATAAAAAATGTATTTCGGTAATACCGGCAATAAACACCGGTAATACTGCTAATAACAAGAAATTAAGCCTCCCGAGGAAGGTATAGGAAAGTAGCTGAACCTCTGAGTTCATCTATTTTTACCCCTTCTGCATTTTTAATCCCCCAATTTTTTTTTTTGTTTTTATCAAAAATTGATTTTCTCGAACTTAGTATTTAGAAAATATAAAAGAACCCTATCTTCTTTCCTTTCTCATCCCTTTCGATCGAATGATATATTACACGGCATATGTTGCTATAGTTCTAAAGCCCAAGTGACTGCCACCCCCACAATTTGGTCCAAACGTCATAGGAATGTAGATTTTTCCTAGAGGAATATGCAAATCGAATTTCACTCCTTATATAACTAAATACCTCATAGATCACTTGGTCTCCTTTAATTCCCACTCCCGTAATTCCGACCCCAGTGGGCCAATCTAAACCAAACTAAATAGTAAAGGTACTCATGCCCATTGTAAGCTATATTCCGAATTTCAACCTTCTACCTCAAAAAGATGCAGAAATTATGAAGGGGGCGGACTGACGGACAGACGGACATTGTGAAACCAGTAAGTTGGGCTACATTATTCCGCTACTTAATAATTCATTAATATACAATTCTAAATATTAAAATTGGGCTACATATTATGGTCAGAAATAGACTGTCAACTATCTGCTAATTGCAACGGTTGTAAGTAAATCCACTAAACTGAACTGTTTGAATCTACTGTATTAGTGATACTGAGTTTGAAGTATTTGCGGGTAAGATTTACTGTATTTTTTTTTCAATAATAGAATGGTTCCTGAACTCTTTCCCTTTTTGTGCATCGTTTTCGCCTCACTATTAGAGCTTATGTTTCTTACGAGTTTATTTTAATGTTCAAAAGTTACAATAGAAATTAATTATAAAATGCAATGTAATAAAAATAAAATATCTTAAATACAAGTAACTGTTTTCTTTTACTAGTAATAATAAAGTGCAATATATTTTAATATGTATTTTTTAATTTGTTTATCACCTAGGCGCATGTATTCCGATGCCTGTAGTGTTTCATTTCTTCACGATATCACCAATAGTGTTATAATTTTCCCAAAATTTCACGAATAGACATGCCTGCAATATGACACCGATTATTACTCCTATCTCAATGTCACCAGGTTCCCTTCGTGTAGCCATTCTCAGCATACGATAACCGTTACACTAGCAAGTTACCACACCAATCCTATAAAATCACTTTAGCTCTTGATGTGCAAGCATGGGTTCCAATGCGCAATTTTAGGAAATGTAATTTCATGCAAATTAGGTGTCCCTTCGATTATTGTAGGACTGTATATGTGTGTATGCACCGCTGATAATACTAATAATGATGACCACCGTTAATTCGAAAAGTGAGGCTACAGAATAATAAAATTATAACTTCAGATTCTACAGACAGTGAATACTGCGAGTAATTTATTACTTTACACATATCGCAGGCAGTAAATTTCGTATGATAAATGGAGCCAGAAAGAATAAATATGAAAACAAGTAAATTCAATTAAGCTAACTCGTATTTGCATACGTTTATGTAAACTTGAACGATGGAAATTTTACTCGCTTTGAATGATAGCTCTGAGGTTCATAACGGTGGTAGCTCCATCGAGAATAATCTTTGTTAATTTCATTCTCCTTTAAACAAACGCGTCACTGCTTTTCATCAGCTGTCTTTGTTTGGTGATGAATTACCGCTTTATCCGCCTCTTCCCTTAACCCCTTTCACCCCCACGCAGTCTCACCCTCTCTCTCTCTCTCTCTCTCTCTCTCTCTCTCTCTCTCTCCCCTTTATCTCCCTCTGTGTCTCGGTTAAACCATATGGGAGAGGGACAGTGGAATGGCGTGGTCATCCGCAATCCCCGGGAGAGGACGACAAACGGCGACCAGGCCGTCACTTTGGCAACCGCCGCAAAAGAAGAATTCGATCCACGCCTTTGCTCTTCTTCAATCTCTTCTCTCTACGACCCTGCTTTTATTTCCCCATTCTCTTGTCCACCGGGGGGTCTTATCTTCGTCCGTGTCTCGTCGAAGCTGTTGGGTTGAGGAAGTGGAAAAAAAGGTGGGAAAGTATGCGGGGAAGATGAAAACTGTTGCCATGACAACCAGAAGCTGAGCCAGTTTCTCTTTCTCCTTGATTTAAAGGGCGAAGGCCCTCGGGAACTTCCCCATTTAATGCGACAGGGAGGCGATAGAGTGTAAAGCAGAATTAAAATCAGATCCTGCAAGGAGTCAAAGGTCGGGATCGGAGGTGACGACGGATCTTGCGGGCACCCCTTTAAGGAGGAGTTTAGAGAAGTCGAGAGAAAGAAAGACGGACGGAAGAGGAAGCGGAGAGGGGATGAGAGGAGAGAGCGACGATGGCTTTAATGAAGCAGAAGCTGTAGATTACGCATGCGCTGAGGCGAAAGTAAAATGCCTCAGAAACAAGACGGCCCAACCTTTTGTCTCCGCTCTTTGACAATCTCCAGGACAATGGAAAGCACCAAAAGAACCCACGACGACGATCACAACGCTTGTCATATGCACGCGATTGAATGAGAGCGAGAGAAGGGGGCGGGAAGGGAAGGAGAAGAGGGTAAGAATATCGTTGAATTATTAAACATTCCTCGGAGATAAATGTTGAGTTTTCAAGCAAATATTTATTTTTTGACACGTGGCATTTAAAAGGAGTACCTCAAGATGATGATTAATCGCTCTCTAAACAACTCGCACATCGTCTCTATCCCTTCTTCATTTAGAAGATGACAAAAAATGTTATTTAAAGAAGGAGGAATGGCTGTGTTAATTTGGTCTCTAGTAATTGAAGTCGCATCTTAAAAGACGGAAAGAGACCAGAGTTAATTAAGACGATCTGCCAAAATGACTCTTAATATAAAAAAGCCACGATTTAAAATTCTTTTACATATGAATGATGACAATTAATTAAAAAAGAAAAAGAAGGATGAAAATTAATGTCCACGATCATTACAGAGTGATAGGAAAAAACTCGTCGGGAAAAAATGTTCTTCCACAGTCTTAGGGATACAGATACGTAAGAAAGAAGCGTTAACTTAATTAATTAATCTCCTGCGCTTGCTGATTTATGCTTGATGAGAAAGACGTATTATTACAAAATTTTTCTGAATTAGTAAAGCCGAATATTTGTTATTGAATAGAAGGTCTTTTGTATTGTCCATATTAATAAAATAAATTGACGCTTTACAATACACATTATCGGAAAACATTATTCCAATAGTTTCGTCTTTATTTCCGGGTTTATCAAGAAATAATAAGAGAGGAAATTCCTCTGAGGATTTTTACAGCTCATCATATATAGAATACAGGTACACAGATAGATGTTATTGGTTGAATATACATAGCTAAGATTGGCTGGATACACAAAAAGTAAGAATAATATGGGTCATAGTAAATTTGCTAAGAGGGAGAGCATTGTATGAATATCAAACGTTGTTTGAGAATTAATAATCAGATTTGAGGTGTTTGATTTGGCTTTAAAAATTTCAAAGCTTTCTAATACGGATATTAATTGCGATTTCCTGTTTAATGACCTTTCTCAATAAAATAATTTGCATAGTTTAATTTTATATTTTTTCTGTTAAATGAAGATATATGTTCTTTAAACCTTATTGCAAAATTTCTTGAAGGGAGTCCGATATAAAACATTTCACTTAAATTGCAATTAATCTGGTAGACACAAGATATATTATATACATCGATGTTAGGTGAAGGTGGGGGTTTTGGACTTACGGAATTACGATAGGACTGGTCGTAGGAAAAGATATGCTAAGGCTTGCTTAGTGATGAGAGGAATTTGGAGAGATGGTAAATAGGAAGACCAATGAAGGTTTAGGGAAGAACAATATTTGGGGATAGGCTGAATTGGGTTTGAGCTATGGATAGTATTCTTTCTTTGGTGTACGAGGCGGGATATTAAAGATTTCGTGTACCCATTGACGTGGACTAGGTGTTGAATATTACGGAATTCATTGGCTTTGTTAAGGGTGTTTAGAGGCAATTTTAAGGTTCTGTTTATAAAGAAACGGAAAGACGCTAGTTTATGGGATGAAGGGTGGGAAGAGGAAAATGTATCAAATTGGAAGAATTAACAGGTAAATATTAAACGACAGATAGTGATTTTCAAGGTCTTTGGTAATAAGATCTATGAAGGGTAAGGAATTGTTAGTTTCAACTTCACAAGTGAATTGGATATGGGAGGAGAAGTGGTTGAACATAGAAGAAATGACTGTAGGAGTGATATTGTTAGCATCATAAATTATGAAAATATCGTCAACATATCTAAAATAGGATAGGAGTGACATGGGTTGATTCAAGAAATTGAAGAAAGGAAGCTGCTTAATGGAAAACCCATTCCGAGGCCATTATATTGAAATAAAAATACTTTTGCGTAAGGATAACAGAGAAAATGGAATTAAAAGACGTTCAAGCATAGAAAGGCACTCGGGAACAGGGACATTATTATATGGGTTTGAGATATCAAGGGACATTAAGCAAAGGTTATCTGAGATATAAAGGTTTGAAAGTTTAGTAGATAGGTTGTGGTTATCTTTTACATTTTAATTGTTGGGTAGGATTTTGAGATGGAATAAGAAATTGGATAGAGACTTGGCAACCTTGTGGACGGAGGCGGGAGTGTAATTAACTACAGATCTAATGGGTGAATCTTTTTTATGACTTTTACTAGGGCGTGAAGGGTAAGGGGCTGAGGGTTAGCGTATATGAGGGAGCGAAGGTATTTAAAACGGGTAGGTTTATTGACGATACTTTGTGGTATTTGGAAGTTGGATCGGAAGTTAATATTAGGAATTATTGGAAAGAATGAAAGTATTTATCTTATCAATGTATTCTGACATATGGATAACAATAATATCTATACAAATCCTGGATCGCTGACTCAGTGAATTACAGCGTAGCGGAAATTACAGCATGTCCAGGACACGGTAGTCGATTATGAGTAAAAAGAAGTGAAAATTTCTATACAGGGTGATTCAAATCGTGTGTAAAACAATTTAAGGGGGTATTATAGAGGTCAAGATAAACACAAAAGGTCCTATTAACATGGGTCCAATTTTTATTTCTTTTCAAGTTACAAGAAATGTTCAGTGGCCTCCTTGAGCCTGAATGCAAGGCAAGTAGTGACGTCAGCATACTCTGCGGACGTCAATCGATTCATGATGTATGATAGTTTGCTACAATTGTCTACGAATGTACATAAATTACTTGCACATTACTTTCCGAAAACAGACTGCATGAACTCTTAGAAAATGAACTCTTGCAATCCGTCAATAGATGTGGTTCCAACACGATGGTACCCCCTCCTCATTTTGGTAGAGTTGCTACTGAATGGCTTAACATGCA
>JAHWFO010029886.1:342844-408796 GCA_023313115.1 Rhysida immarginata
AACATAGGTACATAAATTCAAGAAGATGCTAAATATTAAGAATCCATACCCAATGGATTTTTGTGCATTCCGTATGTTAGGCATATTAAGAGCTCTTCGTAATCGTCTAACAGAATGTGAAATTTTTTAAAATAAATTCATTTTTTCCTGCATCTCTATGGAGTTTTTTTTTTTGCGTGGAGCAGTTTGTGACATCAAAGTTTGTTTTGCCAATAAGATTGGTTCTAAGAGGGGAATAAGAAATTGTTGCACAAAAACGATTATCAAAAATTTGTTTCAACAATTGGAGTGTTTTAGACAACAAAGAGAGAGATGGAAAAACACGTGCTCAAGAATAATTAGATCAGAAATATTTCACAAAAAAGCATTCAATAAAGTTTCATTTATTTTCATTTATATTCTTTCTTGAAAAAAATCCGTCTTTAAAACGGGATTTAACCCTCGTTTAGACTAAAATGCTATATTATAATACTGAATATATTAATTATTTTTATCATTTTGACGACGTGGTGGGCTCGGCGACCGCTATTCCTACATTGGTTGGTCACTTCTAAGCGTTCAGTTGGATGCGTGATCTGAGACCACATGGCGACACATGGCTTATCTGAGACCATCTTAGTGTAACTTCCAATTTTTGCCGTCGAAAAACGGTTTTCCACTTCAGTTATCACCATTTCATCATTGCTGAAATGTTTACTCATTTACTTCCTTTCTGCGTCGTAGTGACACACCCAGCATTCCTCTTCGTTGGCTTTGCATATCTCCACCATCGCGTCAGCGGATACCTTCTTTTCCCTGTTGTTTTTGAATAGATGTCAACAAACGAGGGACCAATCGGGAAAGTTTTACATGCACAATAAACTAGATGATTGCCTTAATATGGCAGTGAATGCGCGCGCAGATATTCAAGATTCTTCTATCCAACGGTTTTAGTGTTCCCTAATGCCTCTCGTACAATGAAAATTACAAATTTTTTTATAATAGAAACTCTCATAATCATATAATGTTTTAAAAGCGATGAACGTTAGCTATAATGAAGCATATGCGAAGCAATCACAATTTTATGATAAAGTAATTAAGAATAACTGGAGAAAATGCTCTAATACACTGGCTGACAAAAAAAGGGAAGCACTCAGAAGGAGTGGTCCAATATTTTCTGACTTCATCAGTATTATCCATTGATGTGTGAGTGTGTGCCCTGAGGCGTGGGCGGAGTGGAGCCAGAAGGCACCTCAGTACCTTAGTAACCACCCACGCGAACAGGTGCGGGTTTTTCTAGAACTTGCACGGGTGATATGATTGTGATATAAGGAGTAGGTGAGAGTGAATCATAAAATCCAATTTTATTCCTTTAAAATAATCATAGCTTTAAGCATTAAATAACTAGTCATCTAATTATAGCTTGGGGCCCCAAAATTTAACAAATAATCTATTAAAAAGTTCAAAACTCTTGCTACAATAACAAGTCTTAACTGATATTTCAACATAGACAAGTTGCTCATACTATTGTCTTCTTGGCAACATATTGTCCCGACACCGTTAGCACAACAGATTGAATTCGAGAACGCGTCGTGCTCTCCTTTAATCAAAGTTCCCCCTAAGATCCATATTCAGTACCCTAGGTTCGGAAATCGGGGAGAGAGCATTAACCCCGTTACAACTAATGTGAACTACCACCTATGGCAATTAGGACGCAATTAAGACGCTATTAATCCACCCTCTGTGTGCTAACATACGTTCAGAGACACAATTATCTTGCCTGACAATAATTTAACAGACCTTAGCATACCATATGTGTACCTTCTGGTTAAGTTAATTCTCATATTCAGCTACTAAGTAAATAATCCTAAGTATAAATGTTTTCTCATACATAAACAGACACAAAAAAAACAATTCATTAATTCAAATCTATAACTGTAGTCTGTTAACAACAAAAAGACACCGATCTCGGTTGGAGCTTAAAATGAAAGCTACTACGAGGTGCATTCAAGTTCTAAGGCCTCCGATTTTTTTTCTCCGGATTGGAAAGAGATAGAAACATGCGCATTGTTTTAAAATGAGGCCGCGTTCATTGTCAATACATCCCAGAGATGGCAGCACCGTATGGCAGATGGAATTTTACCGCCAGCGGCGAGAATGAGAACTGTTTTAGATACTTAAAATGGCGACGTTTTCCTTACTTGAACAGCGTGCAATCATTCGTTTTCTGAATTTGCGTGGTGTGAAACCAATTGAAATTCATCGACAGTTGAAGGAGACATGTGGTGATGGAGTTATGGATGTGTCGAAAGTGCGTTCTTGGGTGCGACAGTTTAATGAAGGCAGAACATCGTGTGACAACAAACCGAAACAACCTCGGGCTCGCACAAGCCGGTCTGACGACATGATCGAGAAAGTGGAGAGAATTGTTTTGGGGGATCGCCGAATGACTGTTGAACAGATCGCCTCCAGAGTTGGCATTTGTGTGGGTTCTGTGCACACAATCCTGCATGACGACCTGAAAATGCGAAAAGTGTCATCCAGGTGGGTGCCACGAATGCTGACGGACGACCACAAGGCTGCCCGTGTGGCATGTTGCCAAGCAATGTTGATGAGCAACGACAGCATGAATGGGACTTTCTTTTCGTCGGTTGTCACAATGGATGAGACGTGGATACCATTTTTCAATCCAGAAACAAAGCGCCAGTCAGCTCAATGGAAGCACACAGATTCACCGCCACCAAAAAAATTTCGGGTAACTGCCAGTGCTGAAAAAATGATGGTGTCCATGTTCTGGGACAGCGAGGGCGTAATCCTTACCCATTGCGTTCCAAAGGGCACCACGGTAACAGGTGCATCCTACGAAAATGTTTTGAAGAACAAATTCCTTCCTGCACTGCAACAAAAACATCCGGGAAGGGCTGCGCGTGTGCTGTTTCACCAAGACAACGCACCCGCACATCGAGCTAATGTTACGCAACAGTTTCTTCGTGATAACAACTTTCAAGTGATTCCTCATGCTCCCTACTCACCTGATCTGGCTCCTAGTGACTTTTGGCTTTTTCCAACAATGAAAGACACTCTCGTGGCCGCACATTCACCAGCCGTGCTGCTATTGCCTCAGCGATTTTCCAGTGGTCAAAACAGACTCCTAAAGAAGCCTTCGCCGCTGCCATGGAATCATGGCGTCAGCGTTGTGAAAAATGTGTACGTCTGCAGGGCGATTACGTCGAGAAGTAACGCCAGTTTCATCGATTTCGGGTGAGTAGTTAATTAGAAAAAAAAATCGGAGGCCTTAGAACTTGAATGCACCTCGTATTATCAGAAGAGGCTCTCTGTCCTAGCATTCCATTTACTTTCTCAATCATCGAAATTAAGCTATCAAATAACTGTTTCCCGTTTAACGTGAACGTACATATGTCCGCTGATCAAAGGTCTCGTTGCACTTTTTGTTGTGACTTGTACCAGTAGACCCCGTTAAAACAATTGGACTGACTACGCGAAATCAATTAAAAAAAAACAGAACGCTCTCACCAGTCTGCAGAGCTTCAATACGAGGGTTCTTCTCAACTTAGCAGGAGACCTCGGGCAAACGTTCCATCCGCACAATTTCTCGCCTCGGCCAACCAAAGACATCATGGCTTGCAACAACGTCTATCCATCTGAACGTTTTTCGTCCGCAACGACGCTGATCCCGCTTATTGTCTCCGTTTATTTAGCTGGCATGATTTTCCGACTATGTAGCGATGTCGCCGCATCGGGGAGGGGAAGAAGGTCGAACGATCGCTGTCATGTCGTCAGCTCCCGTGCCTACACGCTCAAAAAAAAAAAAAAACGCGCTCCCAACAAAGGGAAAAGCAGCCGCAACTCATTAACAATAATTAACCAGAAAGGTTTTAAGCCATTGTTACCCGGTAAACATCGACGCAACGGATAACAATCAACTTCTACAACGCAATATAGATTTATAAACAAAAAAAAAATATAATTTTCCAGCAACATTTTGTGAATCAAACACAACATTCACTCTTCAAATCGCCACCAACAATCACAAACACAGCGCCCACACGTTTCAAACCCACTACATCCACAAACAGTACGAGCACAAAATTCATTCTACACAGTTACAACTACCAAACAAATGAACTCCGGGGAAATAGTTTCAAAATGAACAAATTTTATATATTTCTTCTAAAACTATAAATAAAACACACTGACACCAGTCACAAGTGAATGATTAGATTCTCAAGAACGCTCACCAGAGTGCATTCGTGATGTCACCACCATGTTGTTGATAAGTTGTTACCAGTCAACTGCTATGAGTCCGATAGTAACGCAAGTCGTTCAGAGAGGATTATTGTACAAAGCACCCGCGAGGCCTCGCAGACGCGTTAGACATCCTATTCATCAATTCATAGCATTTGACAGGGGCCGCATTGTGGGATTGCATGAGGCTGGTAGGTCGTATCGTGCAATTGCCAGGCATGTGGGTCATTCAGATGTCACAGTAGCCTGATGTCGTAATCAATGGGTACATGAGGGCACCCATGCATGCCGTGCAGGTTCGGATCGACCAACAAACACCATTCCAAGGAGGGCCGTCGTATGGTGCTCCAAGCATTAAGGAATCCCATGGCATCAGCACCCGCCATCCGCGAACTTCCTGGAGACTCTACAACACCCCATGAGTTCCCGCACGGTATCTCGACGATTCGCATCCGCCGGATTGTGGTCCTACCGCCCCATGCGTCGGTTGCCATTAACACCACAACACCAACGCCAGCAATTAGAGTGGTGCCTTGCCCGGAAGGCATGGACAGAAGACGAATGGCGTCGCATCATGTTTAGTGATGAGTCCCGCTTCTCCATGACTTCCGATGATCATCATGTTCGCGGCGTCGAGGGCAGAGGGCACAACCCTCTAATATTGTGGAGAGACACATAGGTATAACCCCTGGCATCTTGGTGTGGGGAGCCATCGGATCACGTCATCTCTATAATGCTTCGGCAGACTTTGACGGCACAGCGATACGTCACAGACATTCTGCGTCCGCACGTCCTACCCCTTCTGGCACAGCACCCTGGGAGATTGTACCAACAAGATAACGCATAACGCATGCCCACACACAGTACATGTATTTATAGACTGCCTACAGCATGTTGAGGTCCTCCCGTGGCCAGCAAGATCCCCGGACCTCTACATCATTGAACACGTGTGGAATGACATTGGAAGACGACTCCGTCCCAGTACCAATCTGCGGGATCTGGAGGGACAGCTGCAACAACTGTGGACTGACTTGCCTCAGGAGAGGATCCGAAGGCTGTTTGACACCATTTCAAACCGCATAAGGGCATGCATTGGGGCCAGAGGGGGTGCCACACCCTACTGACCTGGCGCCAACATTCCACTTGTACTGCCAACGGCGTTGTCTGTTTCATCCCTATTTTGTATTCAGTACAATAAAGTCACATGTTCTTTCATCATATGTCGTTTCATTCACTTTCAAGCATTCCTTCTGGGTGCTTCACTTTTTTTTTAGTCAGCCAGTGTATTTAACGAAAAATAAGCACATACTGTGGAATGGAACAACCAAAGAGAGAAAACTTTAATCCACAAGGACTAAATTGAAATACCAGGTACCCATCATCAACGGAGAAAGACAAAAGAAAAAAAAAATAAAACCTTAAAGGTAGAGAATATAAATGGTGTCTCATAAAAAGAGGTACAAACTTTAAGGAGAGGTAAAAAACATCAAAAGAATCAAGAATTGCATAGGAATCCATGACCGGAAACGTCAAGAGAAAATGAAAGAAAATGAAAGGAAACAAGATAGATTAACGGAAGCATTTATTGCACATAAATATCAGGTTGTTGGATATGAAATGTCGGATTGCAGAGATCATCTTTAATGGCCCTCTAGAATGGACACCTTCATACATGCTATTCGAAATAACCCCATTGCAATCCAAACATTGTTGCCAACGATTTGGCAGCTTCTCGAGCCCTCTCCGATAGAATCCATGGTCACGGGACTCAATAAACTCCCGGAATGCGTTTTCTGCGGGGAAAATTGTCCAGGCTCTGGAAAAGATGGTAGTCGGTAGGGGAGAGGTCCGAAGAGTACGGGGGGGGGGGGGTGGAAGCACCTGGTAGCCCAGAGCCTGTAGCGCCTGCACGGTCGTTCGTGCAACGTGCGGACGCGCGTTCTCATGCAGCAGAAGGACGCCTTTGCGATGTACAAGTGCAGGTTGTTGCTGACACAGTTTTTTGTGCATACGATGCAGTTCACGACAGTAAGTTGTAGCGGTGATCGTCTCCCCCTGCTGCAGTAAGCTGTAATGCACTACACCACGGATGTTCCACCAAACTGTAACCATGAGCTTCCTGTGGGACCCATTTGTCCTGCTTTTTCACCTTGCTGACAGTCGACGCTGATCCCCTGCAGGTTGTTGCTGATCCCCTGCAAGGTCCCGAACAGTTTTTGACGAACAGTTCGCTTCAGATCAGCGTCATTCAACACGTTGGGCGGTCTGCCGCATGGCTCATTTGCCAGGTCCGTCACTCCCGCCCGGAATTTTCGGAACCAACGTTGGACAGTACGTTCGTTTATGGTGCCTACACCGAATACCTTATTGATGTTTCGAGAGGCGTTGGATGCAGTGTGATTCAACCTGAACTTTTAATGCATTATCACACGTAATTCGTATGAAGTCATGAGGTATCTTCGCTTGGGTTCAAACGCAATTAAATATCATCGCAGACATGCAAATTTCAGGCAGCTGGTCCCTGATAGGTTTATCTCTGGGAATGTGCCACTTTTTTATGGGTACTTGCTACTAAACGTGGAACCCATCTCGAAATCCGACATTTGATATGCAACGACCTGATATTACAAATGGCAGAGTAGATGATTCTATATCAGAATGTTACAGGAGATGTTCGAAGTTTCTTTTCAAATGACGTTGTACAGGGTATTGTAAATATATACAGGGCAGTACTGGTGGGGAGCCTATCTGCTTGACTGCAGGCGCTGGCTCGAGATAAAATGATAATTGGGAAATTTTATTTTGTTAAACCGGAGGGAGTTGATGTCGCCGACCTTCAGAACAACATCTGCCTGGAGGGAGTGAGAGAAAACTTTGTGAAGAGGATAGCTCTCTGTGCTGAGCAAGGTGGGAGTTTCTTTGAACATTTATTGTAATAAACTTGACAAAAGGTGTGGCATGCTATTTTTCACTCTTTTCCTCCAGTTCAAACAAAATAAAGTTTCCCAGTTGTCATTTTATGTCGAGCCGGCGCCTTCAGTCGAACGAATAGGCTACCCAGCAGTACTGCCCTGTACATACATATATTTGCAACACCCTGTACACTAGCCCGAGACCCTCCTACAGCAGCGGCGACGGCAGGTATGCTGGTATTCGGATTCCTCTCTATGACTTCCAAGACATTTTATTCCATGGCGGGCGTATGAGTCTGCCCTCAATATGCCTGTTACCTTTTAAAGACCCATATTCGCACAAATTATGTTGCACATGCGAAAAATCAGTTATTTCCCTTCCAGTGCTCTCATGAACAGCGCCTATCAACGTACGATAACGTTTCCGATCATGTATTCCTAAGCAATTCTCAATCCTTTTGATGTTCTCTACCTCCCCTTAAAGTTTGTACCTCTATTTATGATTTTCAACATGCACCACTCTCACGACTTTATTTTTAATATTAAGTGGCATTGCATGACTATCGTGATAGAGAAGGAAGGAGGAGACTGGAATGCTTTTAATGAGTATAATTTAATAAACAAATGATGAAATTACACAACTAATATCGATTAAATTTCACAAAGTTACAGTTCGGGTTTGAAATATCGTCATTGAATAGTAGTTCGGCTGCAATCCGGCTTGGATTGGGAATCTTGTTTCAAACCTGATTCGCTGTCTAAAGAATGGCGGACGTAGATCCCTTGGTTCACCGCGGCACAGGAGAGCGGTGATCTCTCAAGGTTTGGTAGGATTGGATCCGATATATCGGCTAATAAACAAAGTAGAAAAGAAAATTCAGAATTAGCAGAGTATGGATATTTAGCAATGCCAGACTCGTCGAACGCTAGGCACTAAAACACATTAATGGTGATTAGATAATTTAAAACTTGAGTTCTCAAATTTAAATCTTGTTTAACTGATAATTCTTAATTAATATAATGTCACTTTACTCTCGGGCATAGACGACGCAGCAAAACGCGGCTCGCGGCGAGAGATCTCTTCGCGGAGTGCGTTTGCAATGCGGAGGTCTTCGGCGCAGGCGAGAGTCGGCCCGTTAACGAATGATTCAAAATCCGGTTCGGAGGCGTCTGGGGCTCGCTGTACGGTCCACCGGGGCTGATGTCCTCTATCGCGGGTGGAGGCGGATCCTTGCCGATGTCGGTAGCTGTGTCCACTGGGTCACTAGCAGCTCTCGGTTCCAAGGTCCGTAGCCGCTGTCGATGAGGCCTGGGTCAGCTGGGTTCTTGAAAGAAGTCGGGACGAGCGGGGCACGGGGCGTCTCCTCTTCGTTGCCGTCTACCTCGGCATGAAAGCGGGATGCGTCACTTATAGTTTTCTTCCAAGATTTACTCGGTGGCGGCGTTTGCTGGTAAGCATCGGAGGGGAGTACGTCGAATCTATCCATTTCATGAGAGTCTTTCTCGGTTTCCTGGCTGGAATTTCTGATTAAGGGCGGCACAAAAATATTTGAATTAATATTTAATTTCGAAGCACTTGCCTGGTTAGAGCAATGAATGTCCTTTGCCGTCGTCACGACGTCTTTTTGTCGGTCCTCCGCGGGGTGGGATCCTTATGCCGGAAAACTCGCAGTCTCGTCTTCTCCGACGAAAATTATCTGAGTTTATACCTGGCTTCATTAAGGTCGAGGGCGAACAGTGAGAGAGAACCTTTTCTTCATTGTTCCTGCTCGGCCAACGATAATGCGACTGCTTCTCCGCCCTTTTCCTTTTCCAGACTCTGTGATATTGCTCTCTCTCGTTCTTCTCCTTTCCTTCCTTTTTATACCGCTTCTTAATTACCTCTCTTTGCATGTCGTTTTTCTTAGCCAATGAGAATTCTTTTTTATCCTTCTCGAAGCTTCTGCCTCTTCTATTTTCCTTTATGGGCGGCGGGCTTTGCTGCTTTCCTTTTTCCATTGAATATCTCCGCCTTCTCCTTCCTCCCCCTCGTCGTCGGAATCGATTCGGTTCGCTCCCTTTTTTTTTCTTCCCTTGCTGCTCCCGCTCGGTGCTCTGACAACCACATTGTATATCGGTTTGCAGCCAAGTGTGAAGAGCCTGGGATGAAAATCAGTATGCCTAAGACTGAGATTCTGATCTTTTCGAGACAGCCTGCCCTGTGAGCTCTCCATATTAGGGGAGCCTCATTAAGACAAGTGGTGAAGTTCATGTATCTCGGGATTGCATTCACGAGTAATGACAGCAGGACGGAGAATTGGATGCTCGAATCGGTGTAGCAAGCTGTGTGAGACGCGAACTATGTCTCTCCGTAATAATTAAATATGAGTTAAGAAACAAAGCGAAGCTCTCTCTTTCAAATCTTTGTTTGTCCCCATTTCCATGTATGGGTCATAAGTTCTTGGATAATGACCGATGACTGCGATTGCGATTGCAAGCGGCCGAAATGAGATTTTTGAAAGGTGTGGCAGGTCTTATCCTACTATACCCTGTCTCAAGTTTAGTTGAGAGTGACATCACGAGTGAAGCGGTTCATAAAGCGGTTCATAAAGAAATAGTTTGAAAAAATTTCTGTATAAATATTCAAAATTTCTGTTTGCAATCATATTTCATATTTTTCTCCTCGATGTAATAAAAAGTCGGCGTATAAAAAAGCCATTTGACGAAATTAAAAAAAAAAAGTTAACGGTGGAAGGATACGATGTTGCGTATTATGTCTGATAAGCGACGTTTTTCGGTGACGTCACTCTCAACTGAAGCTGAGACAAGGTATAGATAGAGTGCAGATCACAGCAGATACGTGGTAACGAAACAAAGCCAAGCTTTCTGTCTTCAAATCTATCGTTGTGCCCATTCTCATGAGTCGTGGTCAATGACTGAAAGTGTGCTATCGCGGGCCCAAGCGGTTGAAATGAGATTTCTGAGAGGTATGGCAAATGTTATCTTACTAGATAGAGTGTACAGCACGACAATAAGGGAGTCTTGAGCGGTTGAGCCACTACTTCTCCGCATCGAGAGGTCTCATTTGTTGTCATGGGTACGTGATCGTCCTAGGGAGTTGCTATTTTCCAATCCGGACCAATGGCGGCTAAACTAGATGGAAAATCTAGATTCCAGTCGCTTGGGTATTACTTATAAGGAAATGCGCCTGATGGCGGAAGACCGCGAGAGCTGGATATCCATCATAGGGCTTCTGTCCCCACGACCCTTCTAGTATCTAGTACAGAGGGTAGATTATCGCGAAGCGGCACCTACTCCTACGAGGGAGTTTTGCGCCATCCCAGTAAATAACGACTGCTACGAGATGACAGTAGCAGCCGGGACCGACGGCTTAACGTGCCCTCCGAAGCACGGGGGGTTTCATGATGGAAGAGCTGCTGGCGGACAAACAAACCAGTGGCTGTCACCAACTGCTGGAAAACCAGCTATGGTCACTTGGCAAATGGGTCAGACTAAAGTCCTCCAACAGCCGTGCCCCAAATAGCTGTCCCGCCAGCAGTGGCCCTCAAGCCCTGGCCGTCACCCAGCCAGCAGCTGGCCGCGCCTGAAGTTGCTGAACTCCATCGATTAGCAAGCCAACCGACGAGACAACCAGGCCACGGCCACCCCCAAGTAAGTAAGATAAGCGGCTTTGAAAAGTAAGTAACTTTACGGATTTATGTTTAGTTTTTTGCTTATTTTGGTGTATACCGTTCAGCTTTAATTTTCCACCATCTCTTTTGAAACACTATCTAAAGCATAAATCCAACTCGTAAGGACCATAAAATAACAACCGTTGGGGCCTTTAATCCATCTTTATGAAGAAAAAGTTAGATTGTCATAGTGATTTATAAGATACTAGCAGAGGTACCCAGCGTTGCCCGGGTTAATTACACTTGTGGGCAAAGAGATAGATCTCAAAAAATTAAATTATAACTCCCAATAATTCAATCAATACAATTCAATATAAATAATAGCTCAATCAATACAACACAGAGCAAAGGGACTATCCATTCTACGAAAAATACGAAAAACAGGAATTCTAGGTGACATATCGGGATTTTATCTAAAAACTCTTCTTGAATTGCCTCACCACTGCGGAGCATCACCAGATACTTTAGACTGAAGTTTTTCTTACCCTTGACGTAGAAGCTCTTATACCCTCTTGCTCTGTTCAAAACTCCCATTGTTCAGATGTTTCAAATGTCCCTGTTTTAGTTGCAGGGTTTCTCTGACCAATACTCGTTCTTTCTCTTTCCTTTCCAGACACATAAATTTTTGCCAGTCGTCTGAACCAATAGGGAGCTCAAGGGAGACACGCGTGACTCCTTTGCCTCATCAGTAGACGTACGTTATTAATGATGTGTCACTATCACCATTTTATGCTCATTATTAATAATTCTTGGAAACGAACGTTCAGTCATCGCATTATCAGCATCTCAGTTACCAAAATATACAAATTTACACAGAATATGGTCAAAATGTATTTTTAGGAAATATTTGGACCTGATGTGCTACCAAATAAGCTACCCCAAAACACTTAGAATTAATACAGTAAAAATTCTTAATGAAAATTCGAAAAAAAATATTTTAAAGGCTCACAACGGATGGACCTCTCCAAGGATGCCACTGCTAGTCTAAAAGATTTCTTAGTCACGTAATCTTACTTTAGATGTACACTTGATGTTGTTGCAATTCCACTCTTCTCTTGATGTCTTGAAGCAAAACTTGGCCATTCATCACTTTGTGTAGTCTAACAGTCGTCGATTCTTCTATTTACTTGCTTACCATTTGCTCAATACAGCACGGAGCTAAAGGAGTGCTTCCTCTGTAGTCTTTCCACTCTTTCTCAATAGTCTGCTAATTCATTATCTCCAGTTACTGATCATTTTTAAAGATTTTTCAAGAAATTGTTAAGTACTGAGAATTCTCTTTTCTAAGAAAAGCCTGAATAACAGGAATTCGATGCATTGAATTTTATATTGCACAAACTTTGCCTTGCATTGATGTTCATGAGACATATATTGTTGATCCTTGCATAGTGTTGGTGCATTACGTGTTGACTCCATTGTTGATACCTATTATTGCACAAACTTTTATTTGCATTGTTGGTCATGAGATATTTCTCATTAATATGCCCTGACATAACCATGAATATCGATTTTTTATCAATAATTATCATTTTTTCGAAATCTGAGGTAGACAGTGACCTTCCTCATGCTTTGAAGGTCATGTATGCGAAATTTTATCAAGATCGGAATAAAACTGTAGATTTGTATAAAAAACAAACAAACAAACCCACAAACAAACAAACATCCTTCTTTATATATATAGAAAGATAGAGAGACAAGCAGAGGTACCCGGCGTTGACCTGGATAATTACACTTGCAGGTAAACAGAACAATCTCAAAAAATTAAATTATAACTCCCTATTGGTTAAATAATAACTCAATCAATACAACACAGAGGAAAGGGACTATCCATTCTACGAAAAATACGAAAAACAGGAATTCTAGGTGATATACCGGGACCAGATACTTTAGACTCAAGTTTTTCTTGCTCTTGACGTAGAAGCTCTTGCTCTATTCGAAACTGCCGTTGCTCAGATGTTTCAAATGCCCGTATAGCTTTCTCTGTTTTAGTTGCAGAGTTTCTCTGACCAATATTCGTTCTTTCTCTTTTCTTTCCAGACACATATTTTTGCCATTGTCTGGACGTTTGATAGGGAGCTCAAGGTAGACACGCGTGACTCCTTTGCCTCATCAATAGACGCTGCCTCGCTGCTTTATTAATGTTCTGTCATTGCATCATCATTTTATGCTCATTATTAATAATTCTTGGAAACGAACGTTTAATCATCGCATTATCAGCATCTCAGTTACCAAAATTTTCATATTCCCACAGAATATAATCAAAATGTATTTTTAGGAAATGTTTGCATCTGATGTGTAACCAAATAAGCTAGGTGATAACCCCGACGTGACTCGGGCTTTTTTTTTATTAAATTTTGTAATACCTTAAAAATAAATACATGAAAACGCTTAAAATTAATACAGTAAAAATTCTTAATGATAAATCGAAAAAAAAATGTTTTAAGGCTCACAATGGATGGACCTCTCCTAGGATGCCACTGCTAGTCTAAATAATATCTAACTCACGTAATCTTACTTTAGATGTACACCTGATGTTGTTGCAATTTCACTCTTCTCTCAATGTCTTGAAGCAAAACTTCGACATTTATCACTTTCTGTGGTCTAGCAGTCGCCGATTCTTCTATTTACTTGCTTACCATTTGATCAATACAGCACGGAGCTAAAGGAGTGCTTCCTCTGTCGTCTTTCCACTCTTTCTCAATAGTCTGCTAATTCATTATCTCCAGTTACTGATAATTTTTAAAGATTTTCAAGAAATTGTTAAGTACTAAGAACTCTCTTTTCTAAGAAAAGCCTGAATAACAGGAATTCTATGCATTGTTACAAATTGAAATTTATCTATATTGCACAAACTTTGCCTTTCATTGTTGGTCTTGAGATATATATTGTTAGTCCGTACAGAGTGTTTGTGAATTGCGTGTTGATACCATTGTTGATACCTGTTGTTGCAGAAACTTTCCTTGCACTGTTGATCATGAGATATCTATCTATATATATAAAGAAGGATGTTCTTTTGTGGGTTCGTGGGTTTGTTTGTTTCTTATGCAAATCTACAGTTTTATTCCGATCTCGATAAAATTTTGCATGCTACACCTTCAAAACATGAGGAAAGTCACTGTTTACCTCAGATTTCGAAAAAATAATAATTATTGATAAAAAAATCGATGTTTTTGGTTATGGCAAGGCATATTAATGAGAAATATCTCATGACCAACAATGCAAGGCAAAGTTTGTGCAACAATAGGCCCATCGTGTTCACATCAACAATGGTATCAACGCGCAATTCACCAATAACAATGAGCACAGAATGATGATGTAATGTTAAAGCAATCTTTACAAGAATTATAACAATGAACATAAAATGATGATGCAATATGGATAAGTTTCAATTTGTAACAATGCATAGAATTCCTGTTATTCCGGCTTGGAGAGGTCCACTGGCATCCTTGGAGAGGTCCAGCCATTGTGAGCCTTTAAAAAAAAATTTTTCGAATTTTCATTAAGAATTTTTACTGTATTAATTCTAAGCATTTTCATGTGTTTATTTTTAAGATATTGCAAAATTTAATTTAATTTTTTGAGATTGTTCTGTTTACCTCCAAGTGTAATTATCCTGGGCAACGCCGGGTACCTTTGCTAGTTTCTCATTAATATGCCCTGCCATAACCATGAATATCGATTTTTTATCGATAATTATTATTTTTCCGAAATCTGAGGTAGACAGTGACCTTCCTCATGCTTTAAAGGTCAAGTATGCAAAATTTCATCAAGATCGGAATAAAACTGTAGATTTGTATAAAAAACAAACCCACAAACAAACAAACAAACATCCTTCTTTATATATATAGATTTCTAAGTTGGAGCCGAAGTAATTTTTCACAATACTGAAATATTACTTCGGCTAAAACTTACAAATATCTTATAAATCGCTATGACAGTCCTACTGTTTCTCCATAAAGATGGATTAAAGGACCCAGTTGTCATTAATACATTCTAACGGAAGATATTAATCTAAGCTTTGTAAAACCCTAATCCAAGGACATACGATCTTCATGAATGATCCTTTATTTATTTGACTTACGTTTTAATTAAAGCCATCCTTTAAATAAATCTTAAATAATTATGTCACCATTCCTGGGAGACAGGGAATGAGGGAGGAAGCAGTGAAACCTCTTTGTGTGCATGGTAGGAGAAATAACAACCGCTTCTTTTCGAGCACTGGACTCTCAACCGCTGGAAAATGGAAGAATGGGGAGAGGGTAAGGGCACGTTAAAGAAGAGGTGGTTTCAAAGTGAGCGAACAAAAATCGTAAAGCTTTCCGGAGACACGATCAGATGACGTAGAAACGCCCACGCCTCCCCTCCTTATTACTCTTTTTACGACGAACCCTTATTTAGAAAGACTCACAAAGAAGGACAGACAAAGACGACGTCTGGCGCTTGCTTATTTCCAAACCTCCTTGATAAGATGTTCGCTTTCGAAATCTGTTTTCAACTTTCCATTTGGTGTTAATCATAAGCTTAGCGTTACATCGAAGTCTTTCTAAATCCGTAAACACAAATAAGGGTTAACGTATTCCGTCATGGCATTATGCTGCGCCACTTTTAATGAACATTAAGCGAAGACCATTCTGTTATTCAATCATATACCATAAATGTTAGTTGTGGAAACGTAAAACAAATGTCATGGGTGTAGAATAAAATTTATGAGCGAGACCATATGTTGCTCCCATACGCGTTTCAAGAATCCATGGCAACGCGCGAGACAGGGAGAGGGAGAGGAGAGTGTTTCTTCCCTCTTCCTTCGCTCTTTGTTTCGAAATACGCGATTGTTCTCCTCTTCCTCTCCACATCCATCGATCTTCCTCAGGGAAGACCAAAGACGAAGGAGATTGGCTGATTAAATTTAAAACACTCCTCGAGATTCTAACGCAGTTTTTCTGATAGTGGTTATAATTTGTCTTTGTCTTTAGTTTGAGTTGCCTGTGGCTAGAAATTTCGCACCACCTGGTTTCATTTTGATAAAAATTTCTTACACACTGAAATGACTTTAATTTAAACCCTAACACTTTGAAAAATTATTTCTCGAAAATTGATTCGGTATAAATATTTTTAATATCCTACGTATAGGGAAAATAAGCAATTCGAAAAATGATAACACCCAGTTTTCCTTAAACTAAAGCTAAAGGAAGTTATTGTAAACTGTTTGAGAAAATTGTGATGTCATATCATAGAGAAAAAAAAGAAGCATCAGTGTTTATTCCGTTCGGACGAAATCTTTGTAAATTTTCGAAAATCATGGCACGGAAATAAAACTAAAAGATAAATCCAGAAGGTTCAGTTAAATATTACCCATTTGAAAAATTTACGAACTGCCGGTGATATTATTCCGAGACACAGTTTCATCACCTTCTGAATGTACGGGTACTCTTAGAAATATTTCATTGACGAAAATTCCTATAAGTTTTCTGTCGACTTCGAAACCACAACCTTGAGAATCAAACGGGCATCGAGATCTGTATTAATATTATTAGGAATTACTGTTCAAAGATCATAAAAGATGAGTAATAAAACGTCAAACTTAATGTTGCTTTTGGATTCTGATTACTTTTTTCTCTGCACGTTATAAAGTACGTTAAATTTAATTCAATCAAAAAAAGAGACCTAGCCTTTTTATATACACTGTCATATCACTGAATTATGACCACCCGCTTAGTAATGGGAGTAGCCATCCTTCGCCGCTATAACTGAACATCGTGAGCATGTACGGGTGCACATGGTCCGCTACGATTGACAGATAGCCACAGGCATTCAAATTGCCCTCTAGACGAATAAGTGGACCTAACTGCTCCCAATAGAAGATCCCCCACACCTGCACACTACCCCCACCAGCCTGTTTCCGGCCCAAAATAGCCTCTTGCAGTCTCTTTTTATGGCGTTCACGACGCACTCGCCATCGCCCGTCAATCTTATGGAGCAAAAACCTTGACTCGTCGGAGAAGGCGACCTTAGCACACTCGTCTGTGATCCAATGGCGGTGCTCACATGCAAAGTCTAGGCGGTGCTCACGTGCAGCAACCATGCGTCGACTGTTCAGGCCAGTTCGTAGCAGGGTGCGTTCAACGGTAATGTCAGATACACGTCTGTTGGCAGCACTGTTGAATCTGGTGGTCAGTTGATGGACTGTGGCTCTCCTGTCACCTTTTACGAATCGTCGTAGGCGCCGCTCACCCCGTTGGCCGATGGCTCGTGACCCTTTACAGTGATGGCGTTGCGACGCGATTTCTGTCCTTGCTGTCCACTCTTTGTACACCTTCACTACAGCGGACCGTGAACAGTTCACAAATCGCGCCGTTTCGGAGATGGTGCCACCCTTGCTGCGATAACCTATTATCATCCCTTTTTGCGTGCGCCTTGAAGGGGTGCTGGTCATAATTCATTGATATGATAGTGTACGTATATACGTAAATATAATAAAAATACACATATTTAAAAAATCAATGTTTGGTATCAGGTAATCATGTTAAAACAATGAAATGGTTGTCATGACTACAAAGTCGTGCTTATATTGCATTTTAATTAAGACGGAATTCAAACGATTTTTATTGTTTTATTTAACATTTGATTGATTTAAAATTGATTTAATTATTGATCGAGGAAAAAAAATAGGAAAACGGTAAAAATAAAATACACAATCGAGCCACATTGTTTTATCCACCTTCTTCTCTGCGATTAGTTACTTTCGGGCCAAGAGTGGTAGCATTTCCGAAACTGACCAGTTTCTTAACTGTTCGCATGCTGTTATTAAAGTGTACCGTGATTGGATTAACACGTACCATTGTGAATAATCAGCATGGAAACTAGGGAGCACCACACGGAATAACATAGTGAGACGGACGTATGCAACGAACCCAGCGATTTTACCATTTTTAGAAGCACTCCTGAAGTCCGAAGGTTGTAGAATGTTCAAGACCAGTTGCGCATTTCGACTTCTTCAATGGAGTGAAAACGTCGCCCTTTCATTTAAGAGAAGAGGTCGCAAGAGGCTAGATCAGCAGAGTAGGGAGGATGGGGGACCGTTGCCACCGAAAACGCACTGTCAGTTGGATTCGCCTCGTTAATTGATAACCAGTTATGAATTGAAAAAAAACTGAAAACGTGATTAGCACAAGTTTTGATGAAAAACGTTGAACTACTGTGGAAAGTGACATAATAAATAAATTAACAACTCTTGTCCACAACTCTTGATTTTGACATTGAATAATGAACCCAAAGGGTTCGAAATACGTATATGTCGATTAAATAATTTTGTGGACAAGAGTTGTTAATTTATTTATTACAAGTTTTGGTTCCCTCTGACAATCTTAAGGGCTATGAATTTCACAACCAGTCTGTTCTTCCACATTTCGGGTCGTTTGCGCGAAATTTCCCCTCACTCTCTTCAAAACCTTGCAGTAAAACTTCCTGTTGACAGTCTGATCGCAGAAGCACAAAAACACGTTGCAACAGAAACAGCAATAACCCATAAAGAAATGCCCCTACGATTACGAGATTTGGCAGAGCAACTACCTGAAAGTAGAGCACTAGATGTAGAGGCTTCTAGCGGCAGAACCTCGTACTGGTTTTGGGTTCGGGCGGAATATTCAAATGCTCGGATATTTTGGGTAGAACTTCGTAAACTGCTGAGGGTAAAACATTTTATGATAAATACTATGTAGTAGACTGTCGAGCTGAATGCGCTTCATAATATGTCCCAAATCAGTTCTGATTGATGTTCATAATATTTATGAAATCACCAAGATACTGATCTTAGAAGGTGGATTATTAAAATTCAAAATTAGAGCAATTTCATCGGAATGGAAGAGTGCTAATCGGAGTGTTCAGTCATATCTCAAAAACTGCCCGGCAGAATTCGGCCAAATATTAACGCCGTATAGGAACTAACATTCTCTCTAATCCCTCAAAATATCAACTTCCTAATTTTAATAGTTCCTGAGTAATCAACAGTGATGTTCAACAACAAATCTCCCTTCTGTCTCAACAATGATGAGCGAGTCTAATCATAATTCTTGATTAGCATATGGTAAAAGAAGGACCTAAATGACTTCAAAAAATGAACTCATTATTAGTGCTCGCCTAGCTAGAACAACGATCGAAACAATTGACTGAAAACTCGACAGGTAGGGTAGATATACCAGTAACTGAGAATTTAAGACATTACTGTGAAACGACAGGTAGGGTAGATGTACGTAAATCAAATTGTATTTTGAAACTTTTCTAGTTATACCATTAAATTGTAAATATAATGCAGAATGTGCCAATCTCTAAACAATTATTATCTATATATAAATACGGCAACACATTTTTTGTTATGCACTTTTACCTGTATTAACGTGGACGAATACGAATGAAAATTATATGCTTGGAAATTTCCTGTGCTCTAGATGTGCATAATATATTTTGTTTGCGTATTTGTTCACGTTAACACAGGTAAAAAACGTTTCAAAAAGGTAGCATTAAGGAACAGGTTGTGCACCATATTTGTCAACGCATGTAGCACTGCCTTTTTTATTGTTTTTTTTTTAAATAATAAATATTAAATTAACTCAAATCATTGTTGATGTTCATTTGAAAGAATTTTAATTGTTGTGTTGTTGATGTTCATTTGAAAGCGTTAGAAAACCGTATAACAAATACTCTGCAGCTTTTGAAAGTCAACGAACTGATTTCAGAACCTGAAGGTCCCCAAGTATTATATAGTAACTTTAATGTACCTATACATTAGTCCATAGAAACAACTGCTTAAAAATTGTTATTAACCAACTATTCAAAATATTTCTATAATTGTAGGTAAGCATTTTATGTATTTTTCGACGTTTTCTAAGCTATTTTAAGGTTTTTTCATACATTTTGAAAGTAATATTTTTAGTTAAAAATAAAATAAATACCAATTTTGAAGTCTTTGATTTTTATTTATTTTTTAAAAATTTTGTTGACACTCTTTTTTTAGTAACAAAAAAGTTAACGATTTTTGGTCCGAAACAGACCGTAATTTTCCACAGTGGGACTGGGGGAGAGACGCAGAGATAGGGAGGGACAATTTAGCTTAAATATAAATATTATATTTAGATAATAATTCGATAAATATATTAAAAGATACCTTTAGATTGCTTTAAATATTATTCCGAGAAATTTTCAAAGTTATTATTGCGGTGAAGTGAATCGGGAGTGTCAGAAATGTCATGCAAAGCATTTTGGATATTTGTTTATAATACATTTGGAAATAGATCGCAAATGTGTTATCTATTTTTCATTCTTCAAAGTGTAACAACAATTACACATATTTTTTTTCCCTCAGAAATGTGATCGAATTTCGATCATTGGGGGATCTAGTATCTTTAAAAGCTATTAAATTATTAAATTTTTCCCTAACTAATGCATGAATCACCAGAAGTTGACAGGCAGTTTCACCAGTAATTGATAATATTTTAATTGCACATTTTATTATATATTTTTACAAAAAAAATTTGACAACATTCAAAAGTAGCTGTTGAAATCAAGCATTTTAAAGAATGTATACAGTATTTAACATTAACTCAAAATTGTGCTTTTTAAAACTTAGATCATTTATCTTTTTTTTTTTTCCTTTGAAATAATAAATAAAATCAGTCCACCCCCCTGTAGAGTGCAAGAACCATAGAAAATGAAGGTGTTTTACAGTAGTGCAATATCATCAGATCTTGGCCAACAAATTGTTCGTAGAAAAACTTGATTTTTGTCGATTGTTCTCCTACTTGCAAAATTCATCCAATTCATCCTGAACTCGATAGGTCTGATTCTTGTTTCTACGGCCATCCTCTTCGTGAAGGCAACCGTCGATTTTGCTCGAAGTGAAGATAAACCTGATGCTTTTCTCCTCAATAGAAACGTAGGATGTCAGAGCATAGTCTTATAGTAAGCGGCATTAATTTTTGTTTTTGATGAAACTTTGAGCAGCGTTAATTTTCCTTTATAGTTACTATACATGTGGTAACAAGCATAAACATGCCTTTAGAAAAAGTTTCTTTGCATGGTCTTACAAATTCTCCACGGCCAATTTGCAATAAAAGAACGCTCGAATCTCGTTGCAGTCCATTCTAAATTAAAGGAGGGTCAAATAGATTTATATTTCATTTCTTTTCATTAATTTAGACGTTTATCTTAAAACATGTTCTGTTGAAAATACTGAAAGTTTCGTGCACTTTCTTTTGGAGCGGAGTTAAGGCATGATACGAATAGGACGCGCTACGTTCCTGTGTAGTAATACGTCAGAGGGGCAAATTGCATTTCGTTCCTTAGTAGCAGTACCACCTGTAGATAGAATTGAGAGATAGGTTTCTCTCTATCGTGGCCTTCGAGATATTAGGCCTCCGCATCGGCCTTGAAATCGCGTGTCGAGGCATTTTCAACTTTTGGCCGCTAGTTGTTTATCTCTATGGCTTATTTGGCGCTCTTCAGGGGTAAAGAACTACAAGATACTCTCGTGCTCATGCTACTTTATCCGACTTAAAATTTTACCTTAAATTCCCCATAGGATTTCCCTGATGATCCCCCTCTAGCGTTAAAAAGTTAAACTTCCGCTGACACGAAGTAATATATTGTTGTTTCTAGAGCCTAAGAGTTATGTATAGCCTAATATCTAGAGCCTATAAGTTATGTATAGCTGCATTTACAAATTGTAGAGGAGTTCGTTCATGGCAAATTCTAAAACATCTTAATTCAGTGAGTCTTTTGACATAGACTTGTTCCACATTAGATTTTTAACATAAATAAAAAAAAATTCATTAATGTAATATATTATGCATTTTACGAGTTGTAGTTCAATGGAGGGTAGGACAAAAACCCCAGTCTTCAAGTGCAAGTGAGGAAAAAAACTCTAGAGTAAAAAACACAGGTACAAAACTGAAACACAGGTTCAGAAGAAATTGAAAGTTAACAGCGTTTAACAAGTATGCATTCCGGATGCATTCGTAGAAAATTAATACACGAAAGGCAACAAAATGGCGATCGAAGGGTCACGTGCGACCGACCAGCCAATGAGCTTGCATTCCTGGCGGCATACGTTCGGGGAAAAGAATGTCCGTACTCTCTATTATAGTGCTCTACTCTCTATTAAAGAATGTCTCGAAGGTCACATTATCTCTCTATCTCTCTATAGGCGACATTACAGTCACTGCAATCGCGCGTTAAGTTAGGTTAGTTTGATATTAAACATTTAAGTAATTATTCTAAACAACAACAGTAAAGAAGTGCATCGCTGATGACTGCAACAAACACTCTTCTTCGGTGTCATCGGCCGAGAGTTCGCGCATGAGCACAATGTTGAATGGCCGATCCTGTCGTCTGCAACTCCAACATTAAAATCTTCTCGGTCATCTAGTTGTTGTGATGAAACTGTTTTCACTGGCTCCTTTTCCTCAGGATCGAATATGTAAGATTGCAAACCAAATTTTTTTGATATTTTCTAGTAATGAACTGCCGAAAGTCAATGCATTTTCTATGCAAAAAACATTGAGTGATCAGGCTTTTTAAAACTGCGACATCACAGAGGTGCACATGCAAAGGAATTTGTACAGGCGCGATAGAAAGTAATTCCACATTTTTCTTCGTTGTTCGGCCTTATGGTTACAAATTAATGTCAAATATAGTTGTTTTATTTTGTATTTATATTGATTACGTATATTTTACCCCCCCCCTTTCATTTAGAGTGGACTGTCCCCTTAAGTAGATCAATGCTTCATCTGCGGTTACCACATTTTCCCACTTTTTTCCCGCCAGGTGCTGCTCATACAATTTCCGTGCGTTGGTCTTGCTCTTCACGATATGGCGCGACAGTAATTTTTGAATAGCGATCTTATGCCGTTGTTCTATTTGCAAATCGTGGTTAATACGAGACTTACAGTTGCATGTGATACTCGACAGAAGAGGCAATGCTGATTGAGTTTAGGATTTATTGTTTCGATGTTAACCTTGATATTCCTCACCTCTTCGGTAATGCGCTTTGGGGTAGGATGCTTCTTTTGTGGTGGCGCTGAGCTAGGTTCATCCTCCAGTTTAAATTTTTAACCCGGTTTAATATGTTATGCATGCCCGCCTTAGATATACGTAGTAAGTTAAGATTTTCACATTGCTAGGTTATCCGAGGATATGAGAATCCTAAGTTGGAAAGGGCATTTATATACTCTTCCCAAAACGTGTTTATTCGCTGTGGCATTGTTTCTCCTAAGCTAAAAAGTAGAAGAGGATTTTGTTCCTCTCGGGAAATTCCAATTTCTTTCACATAAATGAGAATCATCTCTGCATATTAAGCAAAATTAGGTGATTACTTAGAAACGGTCATACAGTTAAGCATTCAGGCAGCTTATCTTTATGATCTTAATTTTTATAAAATTTTCTATTCTAACTTTTCCTGTTTAAAAGCAAACTTAATAGCCTACATGAAGGATATTAATAAATATGTGAATAGAATCCATATTTAAAAATATAAGTAAATCATTTCTTCTACGAACTGAGTTATTCGGTTTTCCTGGTTGAGCTTCCTTTCCATGGAATTTTCCATTGAATGAATTGTTCAACATCCTTAAGCCGATTTGAACCTGATCTGTTTTTTGAAAATACCTTCACTCTGTTATTGATATCCGGTATTTTATAATGCTAAAAAGTTTTTAAACAAAAGACTTTAAAAAATTTAAGCACCTTGTTTGTGTTTAAAAAACTATTAAAGCAACTACTTCATCATGGACATATTTTCATAAAACTTAAAGGCTGCAAGTAAGAGCTCTTGTTTGGGAATGGACAATGATATCTTTTCTGTGGTCCATCTCTTGGCTCATTTTTATCCCTTGGCTCCTTTTGAATAATTTTGTCATTGAATAAATTTCGACTCAAGCTACAAATAAATGATCTCCAGATATTCCGATATTGCTTGAGTTAGTCATCAAGTGACCACCAAATACATCTGGTGTCTTTTTTTTTTTTTTTTGCTTTTAGCAGTTAACGGCTTCTATTCGCAATGGACAACTTCTCAAGTATCACTCATGTATAAGTTGAAATTAATTTTAATTTTAAATTAATTTAAAGTTCTTGCCTGCTCTAAATTAATTCGCTTCCCTGGTTTTTAAAATGTAATTTTAAAAATATGCCAAGCTTGACTACGTGAATGAGGAGCACGAGTCGTTTGCTTAAAGTTGCCTGTTCTACGAGATGTAGCAGCAATAATTTTATTAAAAATTCAGATAGGTAATTTTTTTTCATTAAAAAAATAATGAAAATTTTCCACAGAATGTCTAGAATATAGGGTCGTATGCGTTTTTTGGTAATGCATTTACATTGAAGAGAAGTAAATTTTTGTCCGATGAGAAAGTCGAGCCATATACCATAGATCACAACCTTGTAGCTATAGAGTGAATGAAAAACGTCCAAATCATGGACGGATTGGCAGTCTAAATCGTACCGGGCAGGTACCGAGAAAAATCGGCGAAAGCGACCCTCATGGCGGCCCAAAGCTATCCGTCCGGTCCACCGGGATTCTTCCCGGTGTCCCGATGGTTCAAACCGCCGCTGGTATTAATAATTCGAATTTTAATAGTACGAACATACATGGTGTCCCGGGAGGAAAGCTCAATATTTCGTGTGGATATAGAATGAATTATTTATTCACCCACAAAGGTTTTTATTCACCATGAATATGCATATTTCGACTACCAGATAGTCATCTTTCAGCATTAGAAGTTAATTGACAATCGAAGAGTGAAGTATATAATTTTTCAGATGGAACGAAAGCAGTGCTTTCACGAGGCTCACCCTTCCAGAATAAATTCCAAATGAAATACCCAAGAAGTCTTTCACATTATGAAACAATAATAAGATTGACGATCGTCAGACAACGGGGCGGCCGGGGGCGGCGGGGGCGCAGAAGGGAGGAGGATATCACATCTTCCAATAATCCGAGAAGTAAACGTTGCAAATGTCTTCCAAGTTTATATCAAGAATATGCTTCGGCTTTCTGTATTTCGTATGCCACAGTATTTAAGCCACCAGGTTGTTGTCATGGGTCTTCATCGTCTGCACTATACTCATCAGGAGATCTTAGATAAACTTTCTTATGTGAGTCATGTTAAATCCGAGTGGATGTGTTGATTGTTTGCGGTCCTTTTTCCAAGTTGGACAATGGTCTTCAGGGTACCATTCTGGAACGACTGGAGCTCACTCCATCTGCTTTTACATCTAGTCTCCCACGCAGGCATACAGTAAAGTAGGATGATCCGAATCATGCAGTGCTACATTACAGTGAATAATGAAATCAATATGAAGCGCCACATTTAAATTATTTACTTTAAATTATTCAAAATCAACCAACAGCTTTATTTCAGAAATCATTAATAAACACTATATGTTTATATAAACTGTTTGACTTAGAATAATTCTATAGTAACATAATCAATTATCTTAAATACTGTGGATGCCAATTCCTTAAAACACAAAGTGAGCCCGCTTTTCCACAAAGATTTTTATTCACCATGAATATGCATGTTTCGGCTACCAGATAGTCATGAGAAGTTATACAGTGACAGGGTATTTATATAGTTACATAGCCGATAGAAATTAAGAACAAGTTTTTATATAGTTAATAGCCAGTCAGGAATGAAGAACATATTTGGAAAATAATTTGATGACGTTGAAAAGACCTGACCAATCAGAGAAGTCCATGGGGCCTCTGTCTATGTTCATGAGCTGATTAGTCGGCCTGCAAACTATTTTTAGCGACCCTAAAAAGTTCAGATGTCTATCATCATTCACACGAAGTAGAATTTTATAATTTTTGGGGCCGATATCGTGTCCAAACTCCAAGAATTATAAAATTATACATCGTGTAAATGATGATTTAAACCTGAACGACAATCGAACAGTGAAGTGTACATTTGTTCAGGTGGGACGGAAGCAGTCTTTCACAAGTTTTTCGCATTAAAAAGGTCACTGTCTACCTCAGATTTCGAAAAAATAAAAATTATCGATAATAAATCGATATTCATAATGATGGCAGGGCATATTAATAAGAAATATCTCATGAACAACAATGCAAGGCAAAGTTTGTGCAATATAGATAAGATTCAATTTGTAACAATGCACAGAATTCCTGTTATTCAGGCTTTTCTTAGAATTGAGAGTTCTTAGTACTTAACAATTTCTTAAAATTTTTTAAAATGATCAGTAACTAGAGATAATGGTGAAGTAGCAGCCTATTAGGAAATAGCGGAAAGACGACAGAAGAAGCAGTCTTTTAGCTCCGTGCTGTATTGAACTAATGGTAAGCATCTCAATAGAAGAACTGACGACTGCAAGACAACACAAAGTGATGAATGGCCAAGTTTTGCTTCAAGACTTCGAGAGCAGAGTGAGAATTGCAACAACATCAAGTGTACATCTAAAGTAAGATTACGTGACTAAGAAATTATTTAGGCTAGCAGTGGCATATTTGGAGAAGCCTTGTGAGCATTGAAAAAAAATTTTTTTTCGAATTTTCAGTATGAATTTTTACTGTATTAATTCTAAGCGTTTCCATGTGTTTATTTTTAAGCTATTGCAAAATTTAATAAAAAAAAAACAACAAACAAAGATTCCGAGCCATGCCGGGGTTATCACCTAGCTTATTTGGTAGCATTGCAGATCCAAACATTTCATAAAAATACATTTTGACTGTATTCTGTGTGAATGTGAATATTTTGGAAACTGAGATGCTGATAATGAGATGATTGAACGTTCGTTTCCAAGAATTATTAATAATGAGCATAAAATGATGATGCAGTGCCAGGACATTAATAAGGCAACGTCTATTGAGGAGGCAAAGGGGGTCACACGTGTCTCCCTTGAGCTCCCTGTCAAACGTCCAGACGACTGGCAAAAATTTAAGTATCTGGAAAGGAAAGAGAAAGAACGAGTGATGGTCAGAGAAACTCTGCAGCTTTAAAACAGAAAAGGCTAGACGGGTATTGGAAACATATGAACAACGGGAGATTCGAATAGAACAAGAGGGTATACGAGCATCTACGTCAAGGGCAAGAAAAAGTTGGGTCCAAAGTATCCAGTGATGTTCCCTTTGGTGAAGATGGACTTTGTTTTAATCTAAGGCAAGTCAAGAAGAGTTTACATGAAGTCCCGGTATATCACCTACAACTTTGTGCCATAAAAATGGAATAATGGAAGTTGTTATCATAAAAATGACACAAACACAAGACGTGTTAAACCAAAATGCAATTACAGCACCTGGCGAATTTAATTTACAAAATTCAAGGCTATTTAGCTATATGTTACACAAACAAATTAATTAAAAATGGAAAATTAATAAAGATAATCTATCTTCAAAAATGACAAAAAAATGGAATACTCCCTTTCTACCGACAAAAAAATTGAATATTCCTGTAGAAACGCTTTTTTTGCAAATTGACCAGGCTTGTATAATTTTCAATTTATGTTATTCCATCTGTGCTTCTCAACATGGGAGGTTCTAGAGATTTGTCACCATCTGTTCGCAAACAAATTCTGATATTACGAGAACATGGCCTTACCCAGAAACAAATATCAATTACAGCCAAGTGCTCGCAGTCAGCAGTTTCTAAGATATTGGCAAGACATGCTCAAGGATATGGAGTGAACACACAACGTGCAAACTGCGGAAGAAAAAGGAAAACCACCCCCAGAGATGAAAGGTTTTTGCAGAAGATTGTTAGGAAAGCCCCATTTCAGTCTTCCAAGCACTTTCATCGACAGTGGCTGCGGTACGTGGATGTATCTCACCGGACGAGAGGTCGACGTCTACATGATCTGAAGTTTTCATGCCGTGTTCCAAAGCCCCTCTTAACTCCGAAGCAGAGAAATAAGAGGTTGCAGTGGTGCAAACAGCACGTTGACTGGACTGTTGATAAGTGGCGAAGAGTAGTGTTCAGCGACGAGTCGCGATTTGAATTAGTTTTTGGTGATAAAGGTTGTCGAGTTTGGCGCCGTAAGAATGAGGCACATGAACCGCGACATCTGAAGAAAAGTGTTAAATTCCCACCCTCTGTTAGGGTGTGGGGGTGCATGTCAACATATGGCACTGGACGCTTGGGGTACATCAACAGTTCCATCAATGCAACTGTTTACCAAGATATTTTAGATGCTTTCCTGATGCCTGCACTTGAATACCTGCCAGTGGATGATGAAGAAATAATTTTCCAGCATGATCTTGCACCTCCTCATGCTGCCAAATCAACCAGCAAGTGGCTGGAAGACCATCATAACCCAGTTCTCTCATGGCCGTCGAACTCACCCGATCTAACCCCATCGAGAACCTTTGGAGAAATGTGAAACAACGTCTATACCTCGATAAACCAGCAAGCATAGCGGATTTGAAAGTGAAATCGAAGTCAATTTGGGCTGAAGTTACTCAGGAGGAATGTGACAAGCTCATATCATCAATGCCGAAACGAATTCACGCTGTCATTCTTGCAAAAGGATGGCCAACGAAATATTAAGCAGAAACGTAGTTGTAAACAAACTTCACCTAGTTTGAATTGTTTATTTGCGTAAGTTTGTTAATTATTCCATTTTTTTGTCGGTAGAAAGGAAGTATTCCATTTTTTTGTCATTTTCGAAGATAGATTATCTTTATTAATTTTCCATTTTTAATTAATTTTTTTGTGTAACATATAGCTAAATAGCCTTGAATTTTGTGAATTGAATTCGCCAGGTGCTGTAGTTGCATTTTGGTTTAACACGTCTTGTGTTTGTGTCATTTTTATGATAACAACTTCCATTATTCCATTTTTATGGCACAAAGTTGTAGAATTCCTGTTTTTCGTAGAATGGATAGTCCCTTTGCTCTATGTTGTATTGATTGAGTTATTATTTAACCAATTTGGAGTTATAATTTAACTTTTTGAGATTGTTCTGTTTACTTACAAGTATAATTATCCCGTGCAACGGTGGGTCCTCTGCTAGTCAAAAAATAAATAACTAGGAAACTATAAGGAGCGTTCAAAAAGAAACTAGCCGTAGTCTGGAATGTGCAAACCGGTGACAGAATGGTGAAATCATTGCGTGTGTAACAAAGAACGGGCAAGAGCGCGGAAGTTCACAGCCCGCCGCTAGAGGGTGACGGTGGAAGTCACGTGACTATACAAAGGAAGCAGAAGCAAGCGTCAATCGTCCAATGGTCATTCACGTTGTATAAATAGTGAATAAGTGAAATGGAGGCGTCAAAAGAAGAGCAAAGAGGTGTTGTTCGTTTTCTGACAACGGAGGGAAGGGCATTCTTCGAAGAATGTCACAAGTGTATGGTGAACACTGCATGTCCCTTGCAAGGGTCAAGGCGTGGCACAAGCGGTTCAGGGACGGACGGGTGTTGTTAGCCGAAGATGCACGGTCTGGAACACCAAACCGCATTAACTACCAATCAAATCGAAACGATCGGGCAAGCTCACCTGTGGGGTCATTCTGCTCCACGACAATGCAAAACCTCATACGGCCAACACAATCACACAAAACCTCATACTGCACTCTAGCAGAAATTCAAGTGGGAGGTTCTCGGTCACCCTCCATACTGTCCGGATCTCTCTCCCTGCGATTACGCCATTTTTGGTTCCCTAATAAAGGCTCTGAGGGGCAAACGATTACCCTCGGATGAAGATGTCAAGCAATACGTGCGGAACTGGTTCAGAACGCAGCCCCGGAAATTTTACGAGACAGCCATTCACTGCCATTAATAGCGTTTGAACCCAAACGAAGATAGTCATGACTTTATACGAATTACGTGTGATAATGCATTAGGAGACCTACTAAAGGCAGCGTATTCAAATTGTGTCTTCGATTGTGAGTGAGTGATTCGGACTTAATTTATTTTTTCACACAGCAATCATCCAAACAACGCGTGTGTGAGTGACTCTTGTTAAGTGAGTGACCCTCCCTCCGGCGACCCGCGGGGGAGGTTTCACGCCCCCCCCCCCCGAACTTTTCTCTAACCATGGAGAACATGATGCTTATGGTTGCCGACGGTCCGATAGCCGTCGGCATGTTTATGAAACAGCTGTATGAGAAAACGGACATCCCGCCCGTTCTCCCGTCTGGTGATCCTGCGGTTTCTGTCGTACAGAGATTTTCTGCGAATGAATGTGCTATGCTGAGCTCGGATTTTTATCAGTCTTCATCCGGGGAGCCTCACCGCTGATGGAAGAGAAGTACCTGAAGGGCTACATGTCCGACTACGGGCAGGTGAAGAAGGTCACCTATCCAGTTTATCCAGATTCTCTCCTGCAGATGACTGGTGATAGGACATTGCAGACTACCATGTAATGCATGGGAACCGTGTCCGCGTGTCTTACAAGGGTCAAAGGCAGTGCTGCTGGTACTGCAAGAAAACGTCGCATGTCAGAAAAGACTGTCCTGTCCTCAAGAAATGCGATGCATGTAACCGCATCATCAGTAAGCACCATTAGTGCCCGGAGAGGGTGTTTGCAGCACCAGCAGATATTCCATCAACGCCTAAGAGAATGTCGCCCCAGCAGCAAACCAAGATGTCATCGCCGGCCAAGTCACCAGTGCCGACCAGAGCTTCGTCGCCTTCCTCACCATCACGGAAGAGCCATGCTTCACCAACTCCTCCGCCCCTTCCCCGGGAACAGAAGGAGATGATGCCCCTACCACCTCGACCATCTTCGCTTCCAACTCTACCTTTGGAGCTTAGGAGGGAGCGGCCATCGTCCCCCCCCCCCCCCCCCCCCCAGTTCCCGGAGATTCGAGAGATCACACCTCTCCCTCAGCCATCACACGATATTCCGATGGGTGAACACGAAGCTTCTGCAGATGACGACGTAGTTCATCGCAATTGGTTTCTGAATGTTTCTCTGCTCGACGAAGAGGAATACAAGGGAATGTTCGCTCAGTTTGTCGAAAAACATCTTCGTAATGTGCCTCCTACGCTTGCTTCTTGTTTAGAACTGAAAAACAAAATCAAACGTTTCTTTCGGAAGATTGGGTTAGATGCTGCTCGTCGTCGACGTCGTCATCTCCTCATGTTGCAAGAGATCCTTCGGCTCCTTCAAGTGTCCACCCCGCAGGAGGAGTTGAGATGGAGATACGTCAGGTGAAGAGCGAGATCAACGCTCTAATGATCCGGAAGGATGCCGACGCAGCGCTCAGAGCCAAACTTGCCTAGGCAACTGACGTCAGGCATTTATCATCAGCTGCGTTCGCCGAGGAGAGACGACGTGCCAACAAAAAACGATGTCATCGCTTGGTGGTGGAAAATGGGGAAGTGAATTCTGACCACGACATCTTGTCAGCTTTCCACGCCCATTTTTCATCCTTTTTTAATAACCCAGTCATTCCATCAGATGTCACGAAGCAATGAATTGAGGCGCTAAGACCTTTTTCTGAGGATGCTGATCTGCCTATCTCTCGTCCCTTTTCCGAAGACGAAGTCAAGAAGTTCCTGTCAGCGGACGGCCGTCATCAGTCCAGCCCGAATATGGATGGCATTCCATACTCCTTTTATAATGCGTCATGGAAACTTCTTGGGCCTTTCTTGATACAAGTGTTTAATTCGATCATTAAAGACCCGTCTTCCATCACACCAGACTTCACCATAGGGAAAATCATTCTTCTCCCAAAAGTACCGAATCCAGAACTTGTTACCCAGTGGAGGCCGATAACCCTTCTCAACACGGACTATAAGGTTTTCACTGGAGTTTTTCAACAGAGACTGAAAATTTATGCAGAAGAATTTATTAACCTCGGACAGTCCTGCTCAATTCTATCACGCAGGAAGTCCGCTAATTTAATTATGATTCGGTGTGTGATGGAAGAGGCGTGTGCTCGTCATCAAACTCTTGCTGTATATAAGCCTTGATCAAGAAAAGGTCTTCGACAAAGTGAACCAAGAGTTCCTCTTTGACATTTTTCGACACCTTCGGCTTCGGACATTTGCCACGATTATTTCCGCACTGTATATTTCGGCCACATCATGTGTTGCGATTAATGGTTCCATATCTACTACCTTCAGTCTGTTCAAAGATGTTAGGCAAGGGTGTCCTCTTTCCCTCTTGTTATACATCTTTTATTTGGAACCATTATTACAATATCTAAATCGCCACCAAGATGTTCGATGATACGATCTTCCAGCTGCATCGATAAGCATCAAGTCGTTAGCCTATGTGGACCTTAATAATTTCCCAATATCATGGTGTGACCAAATTACAGTGCTGGGTTATGTGTTCTCCTTCAAACCGAATATGGACCTTATGCACTGGCAACAAGCGGTAGAAAAGTGCATTTCTCGCCTTGACCAAAATTTCCGGTTTTCAACATCAATGTTTGTTAAGGTGAGATACATCAAGACCCATGTGCTTCCAGTTTTAACATCCAAGTACCTATTCACCTTGCCTTCATATAATCCCCTCAAGAGACTCCATGAGGAAATTGTGAACTGTGTTCGGGGGACATCTGCTCACCATCGTCATCCATTAAGAGCAGCGTTCCTCTTTATTCCCTTGGAGAGAGGGGGGGGGGGGGTTGGGTTTACCCGATAGTAAGCGATACGTTATTGCGGCCAGACTGGCTACCTTGATTCGGGTATTCCTTAGCCCTCCCCCCTTTATAGGTGAACTTCTTCTTCTTACATCTAAGGTTTTTTTTCAAGGTGAATAGGCTTCCGGTATCTCCCTTGTTGCTAGTAGTAATGTATCAACACCAACAGACATTTACAAAGCCTTTAACCTGGACTTAGTAATGGTATTACCGATGCTACTCCGTATTGATCCTCAGGAATGGGGAATGCTTCGGCTTGCATGGTTCTTTCACCAGATTGACCCTGGTGAACCAACCGACATCTTTCGACTTCTTCCCGATCGCCCGTGGGCAGCAGTCATGAAGCTTTTAAAATCCTTTGCCTTTGAGAAAAAATTGTTTAATTATCAATGGCGGCTGCTGCATCACGGGTTCTATTCTCTTCATCGTCTGTTGCAGTGGAAGGTGATCAGGTCTGCTGGATGCTCCGTGTGCGGCGTAGCCGAGACCATCAGCCATATTTTTTACGAGTGTCCGTTTGCAAAGTCGATCTAGGATCGTTTGAGGCAGCATTGCGGGCTGGTACATTTCTCGTATCAGTCTGTGCGATTCCTCTTAAACGATTCCACTGGCGAGGTATTTAAACCGGACCTAGCTATTGCGATCGCCTTCATCAATAAAAAACTTTGGCTGGCCCGTTGGAATCGTTCGCAGGGCCACACCAAGTCACCCAAATGGGTGGATTTACAGTTTCGTGCACATGTTTTGCCAAATTTTCATGATACCCACCAAAATCATCCAACTGGGTGGAATTACAGTTTCGTGCACACAACTGGGTCCTCTATCACCCTCTGACCGTATGGAGGAAAGTGGCCGCTCAACTTCGATCTTTTCTCCTTCTCGAGTGGTCACGGCTAGATCCGTTTACGTTTAAGAAGCGCTTTTCAACATCTAAGTGTTTATGCGACGTCATCGGAGGAGACCAGACCTTCCTTTTCACCTTTCCGATGGCTTTCTAATACCTCATCAGTTGTAAACGGACCTCAATTTTGAGGCGTTTGGATAAGTCACGCAGCCCCGTATGGGCTGCCTGTCACTTACAGCATGTGCGCCTGGACACCTAGATTTTAAGACCTCTTGATTAGGCGTTCACTGAGGCAACACCATCAGCCTCAGCTCCAACAGCGCATTACGAGTTCAGGTTGAATCACACTGCATCCAATGCCTCTCGAAACATCATTAAGGTATTCGGTGTGGGCACCATAAACGAACGTACTGTCCAACGTTGGTTCCGACAATTCCGGGCGGGAGTGACGGACCTGGCAAATGAGCCACGCGGCAGACCGCCCAGCGTGTTGAATGACGCTGATCTAAAGCGATCTGTGGAAGAGGACCCCCGTCAAAAACTGTTCGGGATCTTGCAGGGGATCATGCTATATCAGCGTCGACTGTCAGTAGACACCTTAGGACCATCGGCAAGTTGAAAAAGCAGGACAAACGGGTCCCACATGAACTTATGGAAAACGGTTTGGTGAAATATCCGTGGTGTAGTGCATTACAGCTTGCTGCAGCAGGGGAAGACGATCACCACTACGACCTACTGTCGTTAACTGCATCGAATGCAAACAAAACTGTGTCAGCAACAACCTGCATTTGTACATCGCAAAGGCGTCCTTCTGCTGCATGAGAACGCGCGTCCGCACGTTGCACGAATGACCGTGCAGGCGCTACAGGCTCTGGACTACGAGGTGCTTCCACACCCGCCGTACTCTCCAGATCTCTCTTTTCCAGAGCCTGGACAATTTTCTCCGGAGGAAAACATTCCTAACCCAAACAGACGTCGAAAACGCATTCCGGGAGTTTATTGAGTCCCGTGACCATGGATTCTATCGGAGAGGGCTCGAGAATCTCCCAAATCGTTGGCAACAATGTTTGGACTGCAATGGGGGTTATTTCGAATAGCACGTGTGAAGGTGTCCTTTCTAGAGGGCCACTAAAGATGACCTCTCCAATCCGACATTTGATATGCAACGACCTGATACATACAGATTGGTAGAGCCGTCCAATGCTTGAAATATCGCGACATCGATATTAGTATCGATATCAGAAAAGCTACTCGATGATTAACGAGAAAACATCGAGGTTAGCATCGATGTCAGAGAAACTACTATTCCGCATAAATGAATTTATAAAATTAAAAACCCATATGTACATTTCGGAGATAAATTCACTTTTTAATTTTATAAATTCATTTATGTGGAATAGTTTTTTCTTTTCTTCTGTTGGCGTTAATAGCAAAATAAAAGAAATGTCTTCATTTTGAACAGTTTTCGGCATTTATTTTTAATGGCAATTAAATGAAACAGAAATTCAATAATTATACAATAATTGAAACATTTAACGCAAATCACTGAGCTGTTCAATTGTTAGTGAACTTAAAATCAAATATTTTTGTATATACAGGGTGATTATAATTAAAGTTACGATTTCAAAAATCGATAATTTGAAAACTACTCGTCAGAATTACCTGATATTTTGGCAGGGTAATGTCGGGAAAAACCAAAAATGGATTCGTGATACACAGGAATGTTTTTAGCCAAAAGGAAAGAGCTGGTGCTCTGCATTT
Organism: Rhysida immarginata; assembly: GCA_023313115.1. Classification (NCBI taxonomy): domain Eukaryota; kingdom Metazoa; phylum Arthropoda; class Chilopoda; order Scolopendromorpha; family Scolopendridae; genus Rhysida; species Rhysida immarginata. The sequence continues at coordinate 377,875 of JAHWFO010029886.1, forward strand.
TTATGGCAGCTATGTCTGCGGTACGCATGTCACGTATCTCCCTGTGAACCCTGTCAGCGCCATCTATCGGCAGATTTTGGAACTATTTTTTTCTTTCGCCAAACAAAATTCCATTGCCTCACGATTGTTCTGCTAAAATATCAGGTCATTCTGACGAGTAGTTTTCAAATTATTGATTTTTGAAATCGTAACTTTAATTATAATCACCCTGTATTTTGGGAACTACACCACAGAATCCGACTATTGATTACAGAAACATAAAAAAACCCTACAAACTACTCGATGTCCTGCCATCGATGTACCTGAATACATCGCACGGCTCTACAGATTAGGCAATAAATTTATGTGGACAAGAAGTTTTTCTATATTATTGTTATTATCCACAGTTGGCTTTCGATTATCATGATTATGCAGCTCGATATTATATTTCCTGTGTATTCATCTATTTCAACTAACAAATTTATTATAGGAATGGAAAGTAAAATAAAAGCATCATTTTCATATGGGCGATCATTATAGATTATGAGTGTAATAGGTGAAGAAATGTAATAGCGCTTTATTTCCGAGATAACAATTCGTAATGCTTTATTTTGATCATCCGGTGGACGCAGTGATTGATATGGACTTCCGATAAATGTATATCTCTAATCCTATTATCATTGACCATAACAATAGTTAACTAGATAGATTAATATTATTCTTTAAAATACCATTTTAATTTTCTTACCAGAAAAAAAAATCAACTTCACTTCAACGTCTTCTTGTATAAAAATTAAGATGTCAACCATTATGTAACGTGATAAAACCATATCGTAAAATAAAATACCACGTGACGTAGATGTGTCATTAAGATATAAATAAATCCTCGCTCAGGTTTGCCAGATTGGTATGATAATTTCTAAAAATGGCAAAGTTCTTTATTTATCTTGTACTGGCTGATATACCCGGCGTTGCTCGGGCTCTTTTTTGATGAAAGTTTGCAATATCTGAATGGGAATATACAGTAAAAATTAATACATTAAAACAGTAAAAATTCATAAAGAAAAAACCGAAAAAAATTTTTTTAAATGTTCCTAATGGATGGCCCTCTAACAGTTCTCCTCGGTCCGTGTTGGAATGTTGTGTATAGCTGAGCGAGTTTACCATAGTGCTGGAGAAACAATGTGTGGAATAATGTGTATGGCTACGAAAGTGGGAGAAAATAGAATGAAAATTATACAATAGTTTGATCTGACGTTTTTTCAGTGCTGGATATGGCTGTAAATTTGTGTGACTTGACCTTTTAAAATTCATTTGTTTATCTAAAAATTCAACAATTCCAAAATTCTCTTCTTGGATGGCGATGGATGTAATTGATCGTTTGTGTCTGTGTACACTGCAATTCAAACAATTGATAAACTGTTAGGAAATAAAGAAATTAAACTGGAGAAAGCTGCAAGCATCAGGTAAATGATATTAATTAGAAAAATGGATGAAAAAATTCTGCGACTTGGATTCGAACCAGGAACCTCGACTGTCATGGTCGACACATCTACTAATTGGGCCATAGTTTCTTAATTGAAAAGGTTATGAGTCATAACTTAGGACACGCGATCCCGCTATTATTTTGTCCACCAGATGGCGAAACATCGAAGTATGCTTTAAATAATCAGATATACAATAGAATTCAACATATAAAGCATAAGTTATCGATGTTTATTTTAAGGCACAGCTAGTTATACATTTTAAGCTTTTTATCTTAAATAAATGATTCAAAATGATTCATAAAAATTTAATAAATGGAGCATAGATAGCTCTTTCGCCATCTACTTCCGGTACATCTTCTGGTTCGCACCGATAACATTGGAACAGTTACGAGTGTCATAACCTCTTCAATTCTACCTCATCAAGTAGTCTTTACCTGATGTTTGGTGTTTGCTCCAGTTTAATTTCTTTATTTCTTATTGTGTGTTCGTCAAACTTTCTGATGGTTTGGATAGGAGAAATTCACGATCTGTGAACCGGGTGCCCACCTCCCATTGGGCTTTCCTTCTTGACAACTTGGTTGTCTTTAAGACACTTAGTGACAACATGGCTGTTCAAGTGTCTGTGATAGCCCAATTGATAGAGACGTCGACCATGACAGTCGAGGTTCCTGGTTCGAATCCAGGTCGCGGAATTTTTCAAAATGGACCTATAAGAAACACACATGGACCTATCTGTTCGCTATGCATTTCAAAATGGCTAGACCAATCTTGATGAAATTTTTCATGGTAATTCCGATGGAGCTTGGGAAGGTTTTTGGTAGGTCATGGTGGAGATATCGCGCTTCATGGAGAGCACACTCTACAATTCGTTACCCCCCTCCCTAAAAGAGGTTAATTTGGATAATTATGCAGTGCCACACCAGTAAATGTATTACGTTTGTAGTGCAACACCAGTTAATGTATTAACAAACTGAAAATGAATTTTATATAACAGATTATTTTTTTTTTCGAAATCTCATGTAGACAGTGCTCTTCTCCTTATTTTTAAGGTCATATGTGCACAATTTCATGAAGATTGGAATAAAACTGTAGATTTGTATAAGACACAAACATATATACATACATATATAGATTATTTTTGTAACTTGATTCCGTATTTAAAATTCTAATATTAGCCCAAAACGGTGCATTTTCCCATTTCTCTTTATTAGATCAATAGTAGAATTTCTATACAATGTTAATAAAAGCAGCTTACCATATTGGAAATTATAAAAGCAATCTTGCAAATCAATTCTATGACCTGAACGAAGATTGGTTTCTACCGTATACATTTCATCATCGCGTGATATCTTTTACTTTAAAAATGATTTTAGCTTCCTGAGTGCTTAGTTTTACTTTTTTCTGGATGAAAAACATGTTAGAGTTAACTTTCATTGTATTTTCTATTTGCATTTACCATAGTGACAATTTTTAAGATGCGTTTTTTAATAATATTACTAGTGTACTTGTTTTTCAAGAGTATAAATATAGACATGGCATAAAAAATTCGAAGAAGATGGTTGCTTATGCAGACGAAAAAGAATTGCTCGTCCTTCACGTCAGGCTAAGTGCATTCGAACGGAGCCCTAGGAAAACCACAATACGGGCAAGCATTGAACTTGGAAGTTTTTCAAGAAAGATATGGCGATGGATTATTATCCAATGTTAAGATTTTGTTCATCATCTGTGGTCTCCCCACTTGCGATTTTTTTATTTGTGGGGGTACATAAAAGAAAGGGTGTTTTGCCCCACCTGTGCCTGCTACTCTTCAAGATCTGAGACAATTTTGAAGCTGTCAAGTCAATAACTAGCGACAGTTGATTCGTGCTTGGCAAGAAATGGACAATGGACTATCGTTATAATATAAGGGTCGTACAAATGAAAACGAAAATTATTTATTTTATCCCAAGTGTATATATAAGGAATTAAAAAATACTCTCCAAATGCGTTAAGGCATTTATCCCACTGTGTAACAAGGGGTGTAATTCTTTTATGGAAGAAGGCTTTCGGTTGCGTGTGGAACCATTCCAAAACCTCCTTCTTTACTTCATCGTCCGACTGAAACCTGTGGCCTTTCAGATGTTTCTTGAGATCCACAAATACGTGAAAGTCGCATGGGGATAAGTCAGGGTTGTAAGGTGGATGCTGCATTGTTTCTCAGTTGAACTTTTTGATGTGGTCTACCGTTGCTTTCGAGGTGTGAGGACGCGCGTTGTCGTGGAAAAGAAGCACTCCTTCTGTAAGAAGTCTAGGACGCGCGTAGTGCCTTCAATGTTTCCCCATATCGTGCTGCGTTAACTGTGGTGCCTTTTTCAAGAAAGTCCAGTAAAATCGGGCCTTTGCGATCAAAAAACACGGTCAACATCACCTTCCCCGTGATGTTTGCGATTGCTTTTGATTTTTTCGGGGGTGGTGACCCATAATGCTTCCATTGATGACTTTGACGTTTGCTTTCGGGCTGGAAATGAAAGCACCAAGTTTCATCCTCTGTAACGAGTCTGTCGAGAAAACTCTCTCCTTCCTGTTCATAGCGAGTCAAATGTTGCAGGGACATGGCTGTATATTCGAACTCCAAGTTGTTCTGATGTCAAATGATGCGGGACCCATTGTGCACAGATTTTTCTGTAGTGCAGATGGTTCCTGATAATAGAGTGAACAGTTACACAACTAAGGCCAGTTTTAGCAACCACGACGTTGATTGTCACTCTTCTGTTTTCCTTTAAGACAGCGTCAAATTTGGCTTTGGAATCATCCGTGATGGCGCGATTTGCTTGTCCAGGTCGTTGATCATCTTGTAATGATGACTATCCTTCCGAAAACCTCTTGCTCCATGCCTAAACACGAGTGAAGGTTAGGCAGTCATTTCCAGAGTTGTTCTGCATACGACGATGAATTTCAGAAACTGTCAAAAAACAAATTTCTGCTCTCTGTTCCTGTTTTGTTGACTCCATTTTGTTGTTTGGACGTGATACAACACTTGCAACCTATTATTTAATTTTCACGTGGGGTTTCGCAATTGTTAAATACAAAAACTAACGATCCTACACGTCGTCTTTTTTTTTTTTTTCCCACACAAATTTTCGTTTTCATTATATTTGTCGCGCAACACATGGCTCATGTTGAATGTAAACAATCCTTATCCAGTGACGTGGGGAATGTGTTTCTGTCTTTTACGTCTTGTTTTAAAATACAATTCGGAAATCTGCTCCGTCTTTTTGAATAACTCTGTTTTACTATATATTTTTATTCAATTTTATTTAAATTTTATTCAATTGTATTTAATAAATTGTTCGTTCCGTTAATCGTGGGATTAGTTGTCACTGTCCTATATTTGCACTAACGCGTATTTTGACATTATAGGCATTTCGTATATCACACTTTTTCTTATCAAAGAGAATAAGACGAAAACTTTCTTCATTTCATAACTTTTATATAAATTTTTATCTGTAATTGGGTAGATCAAACTTGCATTAAGTGAAACATGTAACAAAACTTTAATTGGTGCAAAGATGTTAAGTTAGATTAGAAAAGAGAACAAGGATGGTTCTACTCAAAAGAAGATTCCTTTTTACGTTGTCATAATGGCCGATTATATTTCTGGCCTGAAGCATTATGAAACAGTTTAACATACCATTTGCCATCTGGCAACCTGAATCGATTATCGACGTCACTAGCGCATTCTACTTAAATCTAATATCATAAATTTAGATTTAGTGCTAATTAGAATGGATATCTGCATGAAAATTTAACCGTATGAAAAATTAATCGCTAACAACCGATTTGCTCTTACTATTGCTTAAAGAGGTCGTTGCCATTGCAGTCCTCATTAAGCAAAATTGACTATTGTTTTTTCTCAACTATTAAGTAGTAACATGACTAAATTATATATTGTGTATTTCCAATAGATATCAATTTACAAAAAGAAACCATAGCAGAATTACTTTATCGTAATTAGATCATTAAACGATTAAAGAAGAATTTTACTTAAAATGATAATTTAAATTTCCTTTTATTTCATGACAGTAAACCGTAGACGTAAACATGGTTAAAAACCATGACTGTACAAGAACATTAAGAGTTTCGTCCGTGTGAAAAACAAAGGAAAACATGCCTTATCTTTACGAACTCAAAACGCTGTTATCTGTCTGTGAAATAGAGGTCGTTTTCAGAGAATAGCTGTGAAACACGAGAAGCAATTAAAGAGGACATCTCTTTTTACATTCAGCACGAGTATTGGAGCTTAATGAGAATCCACTGTAAAGGCATGTGATCGGGATCTAAACGTGACGAAATATTTTCTGATTTTCTGTAATATTTTGCGAGATTACATGACGTTTTCAGTGGATTATTACATATTTTTTTAACTTATAGAAAATGATCATGTTTTAACTAACCCTAAAAAATTACAGCTGCTACAAACAAAAATCTGACATGTTTTAATTCTATAAGTTTAAATATTTTTAGGTTTACTAAAAAAGAATTAAGATAATAATACTATATAGATCGGCCTATCACAAGCTAATCCCTGTGGCGAGTTAGAATTCGTGATGAACATTTTAATTGGATCAGTGAGTCCGAAAACCATATATTTCCAATTTTTTTTTCCAAATTTTAGTGTTTTTTTCTTATTCTTCAGAGTTTTTCATATCCTACATCTACTGAACTGAAAATAATTCATCTTCTCCTATTGAATATTGGAAAAGTGAACAGTGTATTTTCGAAAAGGCTTGAAAAAATATACTCCAAAATATAAAGATAAGTAAAATCAAAAAGTTTCCACCTACTGCAACCACTATTAGTAGCTTGTAATCAAAAATCCGTAAAATAATTAAATTTTGTGTTTGTTGATATTTAAATACGTTCTTATTTTTAAAATATTTTATTGAGTAATTTTTGAGTAATTTTAAATACGTTTTGAGTAATTTAAGTACTATTTATTGACATAGGATCATGCTGAAAGAAGAATGCCTAGCAATCGAAATGTACAAACATGCCTAATAAACCTCTTTGTGGAAGAGCTGCCCTCTGTTTCTATTCCTTGAAGTCAAGCACTCACAACCAAAAGGTACTTAACTTTTAATTATTTACTAGCTGATATATGCCCGGTGTTGCTCGGGCTCTTTGTTTGATGAAATTTTTCAATATCTGAATATGAATATACAGCAAGTATGAACTCAAGTATTAATTTTTGAAAAGAATTAATACAGTAAAAATTCATACTGAAAAACCGAAAAATTTTTTTCAAAAAGCTGGCAATAGAACTTTTTACCTGCATTAGGCTTTCTCTGGAAAATTCGTCGTTGAATCGCTAACATTTTAGAATATCTTTATTATATTACTATCGTCTTTATCGAAAAAAATACTTCATAGATTAGTGTGTAGGAAAAAGAATATAGAAATTGCATGTGTTAATTGTAAAATTTGCTGATCTTGCCGGTATCATTTTTAGCAGTAAGGATGGCTCTCTCAAAAAATAATTGTGATCTTTATAATTCTACTAGGTGATATGCCCGGCGTTGCTCGGTCTGCTTGTTTGATGAAATTGTGCAATATCTGAATTTGAATATGAATAAGAACATATGAAAAATCCTTATTAAATAATTATTCACTTTGGAAAAAAAGAATTCTTGAAAATGCTTGCACTGGAATTTTGTGTCTGATTGGGTTTGCCTAGTAAAATTCGACATTGCATCCTTAACATTTTAGAATATCAAAGAAAGGTTATGGGAATTGAATTATTTCTGTATATATTAAAAAATACTTAATAGATAGATTGAGAGTGTTCAGGAACTCTGTTTAGGGTTTAATATGGGTAGAAATACGATTAACAATAGCCGCTTAGGCTAGGGTCACACTGGCGTAAAACGCCGCGTAAATACGCCAACGTAACGACGCCAGTGATGTCACTTCCGGTAAATAGCATGGTGCCGCGCTTGGCGAGGTTGTTACGTCGGCGTATTTACGTGGCGTTTTACGCCTGTGTGACCCAAGCCTTAATGATGATGATGCAACAATGTATGACGTTTTTGTCCCTAGGCCTTCTCTATAGGGGTGCGTTCACTTATTCGCTCTGAGTCATGCTCCGAGTCAATGTGATCACGTTATCAGAACATTAGTATCATGGTTCAGAGTCAAAATAACGACGTAACAATCGAAGACATAATACCGATTTGCGAGCAGTATCATAACTACCGAGAGGGAAGGCCTCTGCGATGAAAAGTAATACGACATTATTAAAGTAATAATGAAAAGGCCTCGTACATTACTACATCATCATAGTTAGGGCAAATTTATGGCTTCTTATTGTTGGTAAAAATACGAATAACAATGCTCTATTTATGATGATGTAACAATGTATTAAGTTTCATCGCAGAGGCCGTCTCTCTCGGTGGTTACGGCCAACACCACCTCTACTCAAAGCCTGAGCGTGGAAATTTCATACATTGTTACATCATTATACCTAGTCCGAGGCTAACGAGAAATACAGGCTCCGGCACTGAAAAGTCACCTGATCAAAATAAGTCTAGCAACAATCCAACCTTCATTGTTTCCAACAAAGGAAAAAACACTGATAGTGAAAATACAGGATGGAAACGATGAAAGTTACATTGTTAATAGACCTATCTTGGTCAGGTGACTTTTCTGTGTCGGAGCCTGTCTTTCTCGTTAGCCTCGACCTACTCGTAATTTAGGGGTTATGATTGGTAGAAATGCGATTCAAGATGACTACCTATGACGTTTTAACAATGTATGACGTTTCCGCTTTCAGGCTTTCTCTTTAGGTGGTGTTGTTACGGCAGTATTGCCAATTTAGCCTTTTTTCATGCGCTCGTCTTTTTGGTGGACATTTTTAATAAAATGAAACAATGCACATCCACCATCTACCATTCATTTACAAGTCGTCAATTCTCTTCAAAAACTCTCATCATTATTAGGAGCTTTAGCATAAAAGCTACTTATAAGAATGCGCCCTTGGTCTGTACGTTTATCCGGCCGTCCGGCCGTCCGTCCGCCGTTTGCACGATAACTTGAAAACGGATTAACTTTTTCAAATTCTGTTTTCAGAAATATGACCATCAAAGTCATATTAGGCCGTATCAACTTTTCAGAATTTTTCGTGGACCCCTTCAAGTCGAATTCACGTGCTAAAACAGTGAGTGTAAAGAATTCAAAGATACTGTCATGTCATATAAAATCGATTTGTCAAGAAGGAATACATTGTTATTTTCTGTTCATCTTTTAAGCATTATTGACATCGGCGCGAGCACGTGAAATCGCTTTGTCGACGCACGATTGCTCAAGTGCTCATAATATATAAGCTTATTATTATGTAGCGGAAAAATGGAGCTACTTATTGGTTTTATTTTACACACGATTTGAATCACCCTTCATCATTTTCTACATTTATTTAGTTTGGTTTTGATTAGCCCACAAAGATCGGAGTTTTGGGGGTGAAAATTAAAGGGGACCATAAGATCTAGGTGTATTTATGCATATGAAGGAGAGAAATTTGGTATGCAGATTCCTATAAGCAAGATCTACATTATATGAAGATTTTTTTTTCCCCGAGGTATCCATGCCTTCCTGACTCGGTGACGGAATGCATCGAAAAGGTGGGGACTACATTGAGAAATAGTGTAGCAACTCTGTCCGTAATAAAGGAGTTGTAAAAAAATATTTCCGGTTTTCATTTGACTGAGCCTCGTAAGTAGAATAAGAATGGAGCTAGTTATTGGTTTTATAATGTCAGTCCGTCCCCTTTATAATTTCTACATTTTTTTGAGACTATCACATCGATAGTTGAAAGTGACCTCTGAAAGCCTCTTCACTATTACAGTAACTCTTATACTGTAATTCCATAAGTTTTCTGTAAACAAACAATTGTTTTATGGAAAAAAATTATAAGAATAATTATACCTCATCCCTGTATAACTGAAGTTTTAAAAAAATCTTGTAAACATTCCAAGGAGGAGCTTTAACAGTGAAGCAGAAATACGTTTATACATTTATTAACAAGAAATTACTCTCCCGAGTAGGGTAAATGTCACGTAGAAAATTCGCAGCGTAGTAGAAGTAAGTTAAAAATAAAGGAACATGAAGCTATGTAGACAATTATTTTTATTTTGGAATTAGAAATAAATAAAATAAAATAGAAATACAGAAATGAAATAATTGCATCCTCTAACACGAGGAGTTACAATTAGGAAAGTGCTTAATGCACTATAGTAAATGGGGGTTGACAAACTAAGAAATTTACGATGCACTAAATACTGAATTAATAGTCAATGTAAATAACCCCAATAGCTGTGTGCTCGTAACTGAGCCAACACATTTAGTAGCTCCAAACGAGAGCCGAATTACTTCTTATACATAAATGACTGTAATTAATCTATACAGCGAATCACCAAGAAAAATGAATGCTTGTATCGGGTAAATAATAACAGTTTACAGTTCATAACCGGCAAAATTAATAAAGTTAATTTTAGTTACAATAAAGTCCTTTGCCATTGAGTTTGGTCACTTTGGGAACTCTTCGAAGGGACATAAATCTTCTGGAAATTATATACTGTGTTAATAGCCGCTATACAGGAACACTTAACAGGAGAGCGGTGACGCTTCTGCGTTTAGTAGAGGAGGAATATCTACAGCTCCTGTAAGAGCAAAGGAAACCAATTACTATGGAATGTAGTCGTTAACATGATAAAATTTAAGACGCGCGCGAGAGAGAATTATGCTCGCTAAGAATTAAGCTAACAGACAGGCCAAGAGTCAGCTTACCTCGGATTTCAGTAGAAAGCGCCTAAATCCTCGGAGAAAGGCGAATAGCCCCCAGGGCATGATGAGGACCAAACTGCGATGTTTTTGCGGGAAACAAACGGTCTCCTGACCAACTTAGCTTGGCTCCAAACGGTGGCAGGCCTTGGACGAAGACGACGTTGCGGAATCTCGTTGCGTGGTCCCACGACGCTTGGAAACGCTCGGGGTCGAGGTTCGTAACGAAGCTCTCTCTCACGTCGGCATTGTTGCCCATTGAAGATCCGTCTCGGGTCGAAATTGTAGTTTTGGTGTTGTACTGCTGCTCACCCACCTTCGCTCCTGGCTGTAGTGAGTGGAGTTCTCGCACTGGCCTTGTGTCGAACCCTAACTCTATTTCAATGGAGGAATGAAAAGAGGAAAAGTTATTACGCAGTAAACACAGTTCGCTTGCTTCAGCTGCAATCCCATGAGCGTAACGGTGAGAAGGCGGGAAATTTGAAGAGTTCACATCAGCTGAACTGCTCGCAGAATATTGCAACACAGTTTCCATATATTCGAAGCAAAATTGCTCACTATGCACATTGTTCCGGCCATACATACGGAGTCTGTCTCTGCCAGAACCTCTTGCCAAAGAACGTTAAGGAAAAGAATGAAAGCTCTACTTGATTTAGTGTAAGTTTGTAGATCCTAGCGCCGCCACAGCCTGGAAAGAAAGTGGTATGCAGAGAAGCTCTCGCTCATGTCAAAGAGGGCAGCAAATTCTTTGCTATACCTGCATTCATTGAAGTTTTTTTATTTACAGTAGTTTTAAAATGCTAAATTAAATTATTGTTCATTTATTTTCTCATTTATTTACTGACACGGTTTATTATATTGAAAGTATAATTATTTTATTCCATAACATTATTCTATAATGAAATCTTGTAATTTTTTTTTTAAATTCTGTAATTTTTTAATATATTTTAGAAAGAAAACAAATGTTTATTTTAACATGACTTTTCTTCACTTACTTTTTAAAAGTGATTTAAAAGCAGACACCACAAAAAATTAGACAGTCGAAAACATGTTGAACATAATTTTTTTTATAAAAAAAATAAAATCAATTGCATTAAATATGGTTATACATTTTTTAACCATTGGAAAATTAGAATCCGATAAACTTTTATCCCAACTAAAATGTTCTTACAGTCAATGCATTCATTCTTTACAAGAATTTTTTTTTGACTAAAAAGCCTGCAACGTATGCAGCCGAATTTGTTTCAAGAAAATTTGGATTTTCAATGTCTTATTGGATCTGAATCAAAAGAAGACTTTGCAACTGCTTCGAATTCCTTGGATGTTTCTTGCAACATTTCAAGTTGGCAATAAAAGTTCATCATTATCCTTTTCACAGTTTCTTCATGGAAGAATAGAATTCTACTTCTTCCATGGTTTCCTACTGACCAGATAAAATAACATTTGTAGCCATCAGTTATTTTGTAGCAATGACGTTTTATTGCTTGGGAATTGTTGAAAGGTTGGTTCATAGTCTGACAACACCGTTTCGCGTTGGCCGTCTGCCGTTCCGTCAAGTTCAAAACGTTGCCGTTAGCGCTCTGGTTTCAGCGCTATAGCATTCATAGTCACGCGGTAAAACGGTCAATTATAAATTCCGAAGCTTGCATCGAAGAAATGAGCATCATTTCATCAATCTTCAATCAATATATATAAAGAAGGATGTTTGTTTGTTTGTGGGTTTGTTTTTCAATCTTGATAAAATTTCGCATACATGACCTTCAAAGCATGAGGAAAGTCACTGTTTACCTCAGATTTCGAAAAAATAATAATTATTGATAAAAAAATCGATATTCATGGTTATGGCAGGGCATATTAATGAGAAATATCTCATGACCAACAATGCAAGACAAAGTTTTTGCAACAATAAGTATCAACAATGGTATAAACACGCATTGCACAAACACTCTGCACGGACCAACAATATATATCTCATGACCAACAATGCAAATAAAAGTTTGTGCAACAATAGGTATCAACAATGGTGTCAACACGCACAATTGTACGCGTAACTACATGGAGGCGTGGTTTTTAATTAATTATTCCTCAGACCCAAAATCGTCACAAGCAAAGCAGCCAGACAGCTAACTACTCAACGGCTCACTAATACCCAGAACTGTCATGGTTTGAATTAGCACGGAGCTAAAGTATGGCTTCCTCTATCGTCTTTCCACTCTTTCTCAATAATCTGCTAACTCTCCATTATCTCCAGGTACCGATCATTTTCCAAGCCAGCGGGTAAGAGACCAAGGGGTCGACCTAGAACCAGGTGAATAGACTACATGGAGAATCTGGGCTCGAGTCGCTTGGGTATTACCAGGGAGGACATGCGCCTGATTTCGGAAGATCGCGATCGCTGGAGATCTTCCATAGGGCTGCTGCCCCCGCGACCCTAACAGATAAGCGGGTTTGAAAAGTAAGTAAGTAATCTTCCTCATGCTTTGCAGGTCAAGTATGCAATATTTCATCAAAATCGGAATAAAACTGTAGATTTGTATAAAATACAAACCCACCCACTCACCCTCAAACAAACAAACATCTTTCTATATACAGATGTTTATATAGATACCTACATAATGTTAAAACACATAAATTTGTATTCAAAAATGAAAAATGTTTTATATAAATTAAAATTTGTCTTGTTGAATTGTGTCACGTGATCACTCATGTGAAACATTCATGTTTATAATAGCTCGCCATTGCACGTAGTAATCACAGCCATCAATAAGAAATCGTGGTAATGAAATAATAATTTCTGTTGACCTGTGGTAATCCACTTTGCATCGTAGAACCGGTTTTCAAAGTTTTTAATTAACTTGGATTAAATTATTAAAATATTTCCGATAAAAAGAACGTTAAGCAACGTACCGGGTGATCCAAAAGTGTGTTACGTTTTTTCATGAAACTAATAATTGTTTTGCCGTGAGAATACTTTAGCAAAATAACGTGCGATGTTCACAGGCGAACACATTGAATCCGTAACCGATGTATCATAAAACACAAATTGTTATCCAAGAATTGTTAAAAAAAGTTTCGTGTAAAAATGTAAAATAATGTAACACATTTTTGGATCACCCAGTATTTATCGGACAAAAAGTTCGGAATGTTGCATATCCTCCTTATCAAAAACCTCCTTGTAAGGAATGCTATTTTCTCTAAAAATATCCCTAAAGAGCTTCCAGTCTGTTTAGAGCGGAGCATAATCTTGTTATCAATGTTTAAACCCTCAAACATAAGCATCACTGGGCGGTGGTCAGAAGATAAGTCGTCGACTGTGAACACATTATAGGGCTTGAGGAAACCTTTAAGAAGTGCAATATTCAGCACGTCGCTTACAGTAGAGTGGTCGCAGTGTCATCAAAGGGACCAGCAACGGTGTCAATCTCGTCTAAGGTATATCCATGTAAGATACTGCCGTTTTGATTGGGGCATTTGGAGTTCCACGCATGATGTTTGGCATTCAAGTCACCCGCAATAACTTGAATGGGCCCAGACAGCAGCTCGTTAAGTTCGCACGGATCAAGCTTGTACTTAGGTGAGTTATATAAAGAGATAGGTTTGATTTCACCTGCGTTCACATCGTTTGTAATCACGGAGACTGCTTCCATTCTCACAAAGTCTGGAGTGACAGACTCACATGATCAATGTCGTCCTTAACAATGATCGTTGCTCCATCAAAAGCGTGGCTGGCATTATTACCCAATTGCCGATCCTTGCGATAAACACGATACCCAGGCAAGGTGAAGACTTGAGTAGATATAAGGTGCGTCTCGCACACAAAGGCGATGTCGACATTCCAATTTGTAAGGAAATTATAAAACTCGATACGCTTGCGAGCGATTCACCTTGCATTCCAAATATTACAACGGAGTTTCCCTTGATTAATGATCTTGTATGGGTGTCTGCCCATGATCATTTGTTAGATTCATGTGGCACTGCTTTTCCACTTTCCTTGTAGTAATTTATCAAATTTCCCAGAAACCTGTAAACATCACGCAATTGATTGTGGTCGACCATACCTGCGTCCCTAGTATCAGCAGAACTGGATGCGACCGAAGCATAGTATTTTCCCTCTACTATTTTGGTGCTTTTGATCGTTTTGACTTGTGAATATTCGGGACGCTTGGTGTAGCTAGATGTGTGCTGACCAGAACAACGTATACATTTTGGGGGATCTTTGCCTTTTACATTAGTACAATCAACAGAGTGAACAGAGCGATCATGCAGCATTAGTTGTGTTAGGAGCTACGTCGCGACCGGAAGCTCCCGCGCGGCCATCTTCTGTTGGGAGTCAGGTCGCACATTCCCTCTATTTTCCATGTGTTTAGGCACGTATTCGAGGGTAGGGGACGTTTCTTTTTTACTTCAACTATCGTGGAATGACTGACTAACAACCTTTCACTACAAACGGCAGCGGGATATCTTTTCACAGGTACGGAAATGTAAATTTTAATCATCGTGCGCTAAAATGGGTCAATCATGTGTCGTTTTCATAGCCCAAATCGCCCCAAATTATATTCCCAGCCTTTCTTTGTGTCCCCAACATTAAAAAATGTTTGTTTTCTAAACAATATCAAAAAAATTCCAGTCATTGTTCTGCAGTATTATCAATGTAATGCATATCCGCCGATCACGGGCATTACAAAAGTTTCGAGCATTGAAACTTATAGTTTTATTATCTTCAAATATATTTACAGTAAATATAAAATACTTGTATTAACAAAAATTGAATTTAAATAACATGTACATTTGGAACCAATGTTGCATGTGGCAGCATGTTACAATGCTCAAAAATTGATCAGAATATTTTATTTTAAAAAATGCTGGTGGCTGGAGATGTAACTTCGCGTTTGGTATGCTTATAAAAAATATCATATTTTTTTTTAATCAAATTAAACTATCATTTTAGATTCCCTAAATGTCCAGAAAAAAGTGGATACATGCTGTCAAATGATGAACAGAACTGTCATGTTTAGCCACCTGTGAATGTAGATGTGCTTCTATTTTCCTGCATAAAACTTTGATGAAGAGTGCTTTCTCCAATAAAATATTTTCAAAAATTTGTTGTAATTGTTTACTTCTGATAATGTTAATTTTGGTAATATCGCTTCAGTCTGTAATTTTAAAAAGTGCATTGCCTAAATTAGTTTTTGTATATTCGTAAGGATTTTTTTTTATTACATACAGTTTTTACAAATTGGTTTCTTACAGTTTTACGTGAATTTCATAGATTTCTAAATAGATTTAATACAATTTTAAATGAAGTTAATACATTTTCAAATGAATTTAATACTTTTTTAAATGAATTTAATACGCTTTCAAATAGATTTAATACAATTTTAAATAAATATGTGTTTTATTTCAGGGTAAATGGAGTTTAATTACCAAAATTAAGTAAGAAAAAACATTTTTAATGAAATCTTGTTTTAGTAAATTTACAGAAAATTTATTTTATATTATTTTAATTAAATTGCAGAAAACAAGATTGTAACATAAATAACACAAACGTATAAAGAGTAATAGTTAACCACTGTGTAATTAAACTAAAATTTAAAAAAATTATTCTTCCGTGTTTCTGTAGTGAGGGAGTATTTCACCGGTAAATTCATTAAGAATCGTATTAAACTCATTTAAAATAATATTAAATCTATTATATATTAACTCATGGTTCCTGGTTCGAATCCAGATCACAGAATTATTCCTTCCATTTTTTTCAAATAATATTATTACCTGATGTTTGGATTATTAGCTCCAGTTCTTATTTAATATTTTTTATTAAATTCATTTAAAATTGTATTAAATCTATTTAGAAATGTATGAAATTCATGCAACCAATTTGTAAAATAACTGTAATCTACTGATTGGAAAGTGGCTTTGGAGTTAAAAAATCTATTTTTAAAATTAAATTGAAATTGAGGAAATATAAGGCCACGTAGCAGTTGAACATTAATTATTATTTCCTATGAAATTGATGAATGTTACCTAAAAATCACTTTTTATTTGCACCAATGAAACAAAGTTTTGGAGAAATATAATAATTTCACATGAAAATCAACGTATACCATAGAAAATGCGGATTATTCGCTATTATGAGTATATCTTCTACAGTGTAAAACGCAACATCGTCCCACCACAAGATGGCTGCCAAGAGGCGACGCGAGTTTGATGCCATAAGCGCCCTGTCTACTCTGTGGTACAATTCCTCGACTGATGGTCGCCAGCGCACTTATTACATCGAGGCGACTCGGTGCAACCTTGGGAGACGTGAGCAAAAGGTAAACATTATAGCATTGCAAAGGCCTTCTCTTTCCTCTACATAACTCAACAATAACAGCTAGAGGACCGACACCCTTCAAACCCAAAAAAGACTTATTGTGTTCATTATTTTCAAGTAAGACCAAAACCATTGGCATCTCTACTGCATCGTTTGCTTTTTTAAGCCTGACTGCTTTTTCTGGAAAATTGTTTGCCTTCCTGAAGTCTTCGCAAAAGTCTTCCAGGTCATATGTTGTATCAACATTTCGAACAACGTATTTAAGCGTTTTCTATGATTTAAGTTAATGACGCTGGATATTTGACCTCTAAAGCCTTCAAGGTATATATAGGGTGTTTACAAAGGATAGCAGAGGCTTCGTGAATTTCTTGAACTCTTTCTATTAGCCAAGAAATGCCAAGAAATCATTAAAAAGTAAGAATACTAAAAAAAATTTGTAGTGAACAGTCGAGTCGCATTAATGTGATTCCCTTCTGTTTATGATGTCAGCGCTAAATAACGAATCGCAGAAGGCACTAAATAAATGAGGTAATAAATAGGCCACCGCAAATGTGCCCGGAACGACAGTATAGGTTACCGCGAATGTTGCTGCGTATAGGTCTTCGCAGCCGACAAATGGTGACAGCACCTATACTAACGATTGTGTATCGGCGTTGGAGACTGGAATTTGCACGGCAATACCGACACTGCACATACACTGATTGGTTTCTCAGATGAATCCCGGTTTTTGCTCCATCGGACAGATGGACGTTGGCACATTCGCCAGAAACCTTAGAAAACAAATACCCTTCAACCATTTGTAGACGGCAACAAGCTGGCGAAGGTAGCGTTATGGTCTGGGAAATGTTATCGTGTCATTCTCTGGGCGCACTCACCATTGTTGGTGGCATCATGAATCGATTTAAGTAAATATCGATCTTTGCTGACCATGTACACCCATAGATGGACATTGTTTTTCCTGGGCATGATGGCATCTTCCAGCACTGCATACATCTCATACAGCTGGAATTGCACGTGAGTGGTTAGAAGAGCACTATGAAGACTTTACTGTACTTCCCTGGCCCCCAAATTCACCGGACTTAACCCAATCGAGCATCTTGGAACACCTTGATCAAATTATTCGTTCCATGAATACTCCACCTTGCACCCTCCAACTGAACTGCAGCCAGCATGGCACAATATACCTGTGAACACTTTTTAACATCTCAGTGTGTCTCTCCCAGCCTGTCTAGCCGCTGTCTGATCTGCACATGGTAATTATTCCGGTTATTAACAGATGGTCATGGTCACATTAATGTTACTCGACTGTTTACATCCTAAGTGAATTTTTGCATTAATACGAGGAAATTGGTCAATGGACTAAACCTGATGAGTGTATTCCAGAAGCTTTTTATTGTTGATGTTTTTGTAAAGCTTAATATAATCGTGAGCCGTAGTTGTAATATTCATTTAATCCTGTGTAAGTTGCTATATGACGACCCTGTTATTCAAATTTTAGCTCTTGAAACACGGTGATTTTTGGAATTAATTTTTTTAGTTCAAAAATCTCTTTCTCGCGATCAGAAACATGTACATGCCAAATACCTGATGCGAGCCAAAAGTTTCCGGAAAGATATGGTCCCGCCTCAACGGAGCATGCAATACTACTCTGGATGCCACATCCAGTATCACTAAGGAACTAAAGTCAGTTAAGTAAGATTCATAATAAGCTGACATCATTGGGAGAGATAGCGACCTCATCACCTGAGAATAGTTTCCTGTATTCCTACGCATCTATCGCTATTCCAGCTTTCCAGCTTCCCTGCGAGCACATTTCTTACTGTCATTTAATGCAGATATTAAATAACATAGTTTATTACTTTAACATTATTAACTAACCATAATGCCCGATAGGAAATAAGTTTTAAAAGATGGAGGCTGGAATAGCGAAAAATACGTAGGAATACAGGAAGCCATTCTCAGGTGATGAGGTTGCTAACTCTCCCAATAATGTCAGTTTAATTGAATCTGACTTTAGCCTACAAGTTATCGTTCCCGAGGAAAGCCGTGTTTGTTTATATTGTACGTATTTGTAAAGTTGCATACAAGCTGTTTTAAGATCGGCGTTAAGAATGACTTTAAGGAACCAGGAATTTGCTTGAAACTTTGTTTCAAACTGGATATGAAACATAAGCCTATAGTTATGACCAAAAATTAAGCAAAAACTGTGGAGTGGAACAACCAAAAAGGGGGAAACCTCTAATCCAC
Organism: Rhysida immarginata; assembly: GCA_023313115.1. Taxonomy (NCBI): domain Eukaryota; kingdom Metazoa; phylum Arthropoda; class Chilopoda; order Scolopendromorpha; family Scolopendridae; genus Rhysida; species Rhysida immarginata. The sequence continues at coordinate 396,712 of JAHWFO010029886.1, forward strand.
AAGGAGAAATGATATACTTTTTCCCCCGAATTACGCACTACCCCTTCCATATCTACCTTTAAATCCAAACTGAACACTCTTCTTGCTAAATCCACCTATTAATATCCTACCAATTTTGCAAATGTTCTCAATTTAATAACTATCTATTAGATTGCTTCCACCCAGGGACCTAACTTGTCGGCCATATCGGATCTGGGTGGATATCTTCTGTATTTCCTTCAAATAAATAAATAAATAAATAAATAAATAAATAATTTTCGGCTACCAAGTAGCCATCTTCAGCGGTGAGACAAAAGTAAAAAAGGAAACCACCCCCCCCCCCCCACAACCCCCCCCCCCCCCGGGGGGGGGGGGGATTCCCAAGAATGTCTCTATTGGTTAGGCGGAAGGGATATTAACGACTATTGGACATGTTTAAAACAATGGGCCATTAAAATAAGAGGAGATATCTTATCAATAGGGGAAAGGGAAGTAAACTAAAACAAACAGTTAAATAAAAAAAAAGCAAGGTATTCATTCGAAATAGTTGCAAGTTGCAGATTGATGGCAATTTAACCGATAGTAAGGATTCACACTTCCAATCCACAAGAAAAAAAAACGTTATTATTAAAGGCTTAAAAGAAATAGACTGTTTTTATCTTAAGGCCGACAAAGGCAACACTGTTGTTATTCTAGATAAACTTGATTATATTAGTAGAGTAGAATCTCTAATCAACAGTGGCCCCTACACTAATGTCACCAAAAATCCATTACCTCAGTTGTGGATAAAGTTCACAAGGAAATTAGAGATTGTCCTTTACTGATTCCGAAGAAGGAAACTTCTAAGTTTATGTTCCTTATCCACGTCTTCCTAGATTATATTGTTTTTCTAAAATTCTAAGGCAAGGAAGGCTATGAGACCCACTGTCTCCAACATTAATTCTCCGAGTACAAGTTTTCTAAGTTGCTTACCAATGAGTTGGGAGAATTTGATCATACATTCGATAGATTCTCAGTGATAAACAGCGAATTAATTTCGAAATTTAAAGATATTAAAGTAAGCTCAGCCGAAATTCTAGTCTCCTTCGATGTTTGTTCCCTTTTTGCGAGCATTCCTGATGACGTCATGATCGGTTACCTTAGAAATTTCCATCTTCTTCCAAAGTTGATCCCGAAAAAGTCAATGAATATATCCGTTTATCTGAGATATGAATGTATGAAAATTTCTTTCAATTCAATTCCAAATTTTATAAGTTGACCTCGGGAACAGCTATGGGCAATAGTCTCAGTCCGTTCATTGCTAATTTTTTATGAGGGAATTTGAGAACCAATTGACCGATTTCATAAGCTCCGCCCCTAACTGAGTAGCTCCGCCTTCATTCAAGATGGCTGCTGTTGGTGGTACTCCATGTGCGAATGCTTCCTCCAAATCGACTAGAACCCATTCCTTGAACAAGTTACGCAATTTCAAACTCGAAATTGGTTTAGAATTTGCGAAAAAACAAGGTGTGATCAGCGAAAGGCTGTGTTTCTTTTAGTATCCTTTGCCTTTGCTGCTTTTCCAGCTCTTCTTTTTCCTTCTGGAGCCTATTTTCCTCTTCTGTTTCTCTCTGCTCACGGAGATATTCCTCTTGTTCAACATTTTGTCTTTCAACTATACATTTCGTATTATTTCTTCGATTTACACGACATGAACGAGCTTCGACTGCTTGTTTGTCAGGTGATTTATGGTGAGATTTTATAGGCAGATTTGGAGATGGAAAGGCATCTCTCTTTAAATTTTTTCTCTCATACAAATAACCTAATAAGTATTAATTTTTTATTATCTCTTTTCATTCAAAAAATGTAATAACAAAAGTGTTTATTTACTCACCGGTAACGAAACATAATCATTCTCTGTAAACTGATCAGAGCAAACTCTCATATGCACCGAAACTTCTTTGTCAGTTTGAATCTTAACAATCCATTCACGTCGCAGTTGTAAATTCATAGTAAATCTATGAAATCCAACTTTGTTACGCCTTGTTAATTGGTGCATTGTGGCACACAACAATTCAACTTCATGTTCAATTTTGGATGTGTGCAACTGTGCATGAGAGTGTAGGAAAACAGTCCAACGTAAGTAAAAAAAAACAACACCCGGCTCGATGGCCAAGAGCGTTGAGGCGCAGGTCTTGCCGCTCTCGTAACCAGAGAGTCGCGGGTTCGAATCCCGCCGAGGGCATGGATTTTGTGTTTGTCTATTTCACCATCATTCTTTCATCCCAAACAGCTAGTCTCCTGGATAAAAGGGGAGATGCAGGCTGAAAATCCATCCATCCATCCGAGTAAAAAAAACAACGTGCAATAAAACTCATTATTCTATATTTTAATAAAATTACCTGTAATACAGCACAATGTATAAACAAGAGTAAAAAATATAACCCACTAGAAATCGTTTCGAGAAGCAACCTTCACGAAAGCGTCAAGAGCTTCCTATTTAAGCAGGAGTATTAATTCTCTGAGTGTGTCACAGGACCCATGTACTATGCCAGACCGCTCATAAAAAATGTACATTTACGATCGCGACCAGCCAACGATACCTCTAAACGATTCAAGTTTCCAGAGATCACATATCGAACATTACACCCGATCCCACCTGCAACCGCCATCTTGAATTTCTCCGTTTTGATGACGTATAAGAGAACCAATCACAGACGAGAATGAAATCGGTCAATTAGCTAAACACACTCTTATTTCCCCGTATATGGTATAGATACGTGGATGATATCTTCGCGGTTTTTGACACGAATCAATGCGGTATTAGCTCTTTTCTCAGCGAATTAAATAGTAAGTTTCCTAAAATCAAATTCACACAAATTGAGAGAGATGGACGCCTTCCTTTTCATTTAGATTTAAACATTATTAGGGTTAATGATAGGTTAGAGTTCGAAAACCTACCAACAATCATCGCTATATTATGAACGATTCCGTTCACTGTCCTAGCCATAAACATGCTGCCTTCCACGCTATGATCCACGCCTTCTTAATGTTCCTCTATCCGACCAAAGGTACCAAACAGAATTGAGTACCATTAAATTTATAGCAAGGTTGAGTGGCTTTTCCGATAATTTTATCGACAACTTATTCTGTAGGCATAAGCTTCTTTTAAGTAGAAAGGATTCCAGGAAGTTAACTCCAGAGAACACAAGCCCCAAATTTATTAGTATTGCTTATGATCCGCAATTAACTAAGAGCCTGAATATGGACAAAAGACCGATCTCAAACTCTGTTCTGTTTGATTTATTGAATTGATCCTGTCTCTTCTTGTTTGTTTTCTTTTTATCTTTTATTATTTTTACCATTATGGTTTTTTGTCTTTTATTAATATTATTTTTTGTTCATTTTAGTTTAAGTTTATTTTTTACTGGTTTTAATTTTTACACTTAGGATATGAGAGCCATGGCCTCTGTTCTCGCAGTTTAAAAACAGTTTAAAAGCATTAAATAAATATCAATAGTGTATGTTCGATTATAATCCATTTATCTGTCGAAATAATGGACCGACGAAATTCGAAGGGGCACCTCGACAAATCACCTAAAACGCAGAAATTATCTCCGCCAACCTCCTGTGCGCCCTTTCAGTAAAGTCATACGCATTCTTCTTGAAATGTACATTTTAGCAGTCAAAGTTGGACATGGTTGCCTGACCTCACGGTATACTTCTGTGTTATCCTAAAAATGTTCGATAAAGTTCAGATTCGGGCGTTGTGCGAGCCAGAGAAGACATCAAACATCCATAGATGTCTTTATTTCAATCCCTGATAGAGACTGAAATTATACAGGGTGTGTCAGGTTCGATGGTCATAAAATACCTAGCGTTGTTCTCCGCAAAATTCTAAGCATAACTTTCCTTATCCATTTTTCAAAATTCTCAAGAAAAATGCTTGAAATTGTTATCCAAAATTTGGCTATTATGACGTAATTCTAAGCCTTCTGACGTAATTCATCCATGCCGTAATGACATAATTTTTTCCTGGTTCCCTCCCTGCTGAAGGCAAGTTCATTCATAAATGGGTAGGAGAAAGTCAATAGACGAGCTTACTTGTTAGCTTACTTTGAAAATAAACAGTAGGGCTCTACTTTAATGAACTCAAAATTACTCTGTCTCCTACCCTTTCATGAATGAACTTGCCTTCAGCAGGGAGTGTAAATGGCATAGACAGATTACGTCAGAATGCTGAGAATTACGTCATAATAGCCAAGCTTTGGATAACAATTTCAAGCATTTTTTTGAGAAATTTGAAAAATGGATAAGGAAAATTATGCTTAGAATTTTGCGGAGAACAACCTTAGATACTTTATGACCATCGAACCTGATACACCCTGTATGATAGTACATTACCGCCTTGAAAAAAAGCCTGTGTTAAAAAAAAGTACCACCGAGATGCCTGATTTCCAAATGGTCATGTACACATGATTTTTTCGTGCTATGAATCGCATGCAATGGTCCCAACCCAAACCACGAGAAACACCATCTCGCCATGAATTCTTTACCAAATATTATCAGGTAAAAGGCGTTCACCTTCGGATTGGTACAGATTTTAACGGAAGTCGTCACTTAATGAGACTTTTCCAGTTCCGACGTTCCAACATCACTGGAGTCTGCCTTGTTGAGTGCTGAGATTTTTGGTTTGTGTGCGGCAACGTTCATGGATTTCCTTCCGAGGACACGCATTTCCTTCCGTATTCTCATTCACCGTGACTTGTGTTGCCTGTTGAAACTTATATTGATGATGCGGAAGTGTTTCTTGCAGCGAGTGAGTTTCCAGGATACCTATTCCTTCCTTTTAATTGGGACAATACAGATGTGATAGTTTATTTCCTCAGGAAATCTTTCAAAATCACTAAGTTCTGTTTTTTTTAACTATTTTACGTTCACACAAATAAGAAATGAACACACGGTTATCTGTGATCATGCTCACAAATGGACCTCTCTGACTATGCGCATTGCGAGCTTGCTCACAAACGGACTTGCTTTTTTATGCCTGAAAATTTTTAGGTCCATTATTGCAGGATAGTGTATTCTCTGATGTTTTTTGACTTGAGTGCCAAACCATGCTGATAAAATTTGTTTTATGATAATGTTCTGATGTAAATGACTGCTCAAATTTCATCTATATTGATCATACAATTGGTGTGCAGCTTTTCAATTTTGCTTAAAGCAGTTTAGAGTGGATGGTCGAGTGCTGCATAAATTAACGGGAAAAATAAAATCGATCGCAATACAACAGTTTGTCATCCGAACAATAGTGAATCATTTATGAACTGACTGCATATTGATAATGAAAATGAGTCATAAAATATTGATAATGTACGAGATTCTAATATGAAAAGAACAAAGTTAGTTGACTTCCATCGAAATTGGTTTGCATTTAAGGAAAAAGGGCAATGTCTTGTCACCTACTAAATTCAGTTGAGATGATTTGGATAAAGTGTATGAATCTATATATGTTTGTCCGGTTTTAAAATGCAACTTGGAAATAAGAAGTTGAAATTTAATATAACCACAATGACGTAAAAAGTCCAAAACTGGAGATAAATCTCTCAAAACCATAGAAATTAATAATCTATATATTTATATATAAGAAATAGATTTGGTCTATGCTTGTTTGCTTGCATGTGCGAATAATCAGCCGGTCGTGTTCGCGTCAACAATCGGTTGGTCGTGTTTTTATATTGCGTCAACAATGGTTGATGAAATTAATGCTTACCGCGTAGCCCACGTGAAAGACAGGCCCTGGCCATAACCACCGAGAGAGAAGGCCTCTGCGAGGAAACGTAATACATTGTTACATCATCATAGTTAGGGCAAATTTATGGATTATTATTGGTAGATATACGAATAACAATGCCCTATTTATGTTTCATCGCAGAGGCCTTCTCTCTCGATGGTTACGCCCTGGCGCGGAAAAGTCACCTGACCATCTTAGTCCAAGTAACAATCCAATCTTCATTGTTTCCAACAAACGAAAAATTGCTGATTGTTAAAATCCAAGATGGAAACAATGAAGGTTACATTGCTATTCGGACTAAGATGATCATGTTAAATTTTGTCGCTAGGCGGTGCTAAATTGCCCTTTTTCGAATGATTTTTGAGACACAGTTTGAACAATGGAGCAAGGCAAATGGGCAGGCTTTCTTTTATAATTGTAAGCTATGGCCAGGGCAACACCACCTCTTCTCAAAGCCTGAGCGCGAAAATTTCATACATTGTTACATCATCATAACTAGTCATAATTTAGCAATGACGTATATTAAAGATAGACTCCGAATCCTATTGTTAACAGCGGCAAAAAGTGAAGCAAATTGAGCCATGATAGTTCTGGGCAGGAGTGAGCCGTGGAGTAATTACTTGTCTAGCTGCTTTCTTTATGAAGATTTTGGGCCCGAGGAATAATTAATTCAAAACCATTATTCAAAGTTGTTCTGCCTACAACTGTACAAACAGACAAGAAAAAGTACCAGGAATCATTTTCCACAAAAATAAATCAAAAATACGTAACTAAAATGAAAATACGTTACTGAAAGACAATCGAAACAAATTGAAATAGAAACCATGATCGAAAAATTGTTTATAAAATATAATAAAATATTTCAAATGCAATGTAAACGAAAAGATAAACTTATCACTCCGTAATCGGCGTGTGAAAGAATTATTAATCAGCTACTCTCGTGTTTAGCCATGTGTTTTGCATCAGATTCACTCACTTTCAGCCATGACAGTTCTGGGCATGGAGCTTCCCAATTTGCTTCAAGTTACAACAATAGGATTCGGAGTCTATTTTTAATATACGTCATTGTAATTTAGGGCTTATTATTGGTAGAAAAGCGATTAAAGATGACTACCTATGACGTTTTGACAATGTATGACGTTTCCGCGCTCAGGCTTTCTCTTTAGATGGTGTTGGCTAGGGCCTGTCTTTCTCGCGGGCTACGTGCTTACCGTAGCTGACGAAAAAAGACAGGCTCTGGCAATGAAAAGCCACCTGACCATCTTTTTCGTTCGCTACGATGCTTGCCTTAATGATTCACGTTTTAAGGGGGATAATTATAAAAAATATTAAATAAATAAATAAATAAATAAATAAATAAATAAATAAATAAATAAATAAATAAATCACTATTATTTCTTTATTTAACTCTTTGGAGAGATATAAGAAATTATTCTAAAACAAATAAGAGAATACAACTTCTAGGACGTGCAGCTTCTCAAGCTTTACATGAAATGGTGCTTTCCCTAATGAGCCAATTACTGGAGAAAATTTTATATTTCATATGGTGTTTCTAATGTAGTAACTTGCTTTAGAGAAGTTTTGGTTAATGCTTATCAAAAATTAGAAACATATTAGAAAATTAAAAAGATTACAACTGTTTGTGCTGCTATTACTGGCTGATCTGCCATTACCTGGCTCGTATCACCGATCATTTGCTCAAACTGACAGTCCCCACGTTCATATATCATAGTAAATGAATAAGGGTCCAAAGAGATGCGGTAGAAGAAAATATCTTTGGACCCTTATTCATTTACTATAGATATCACGAAGATGCTCGACGAACTCCAGGTATGTTCATATATCAGCAGCACAAATATTAAGTCCATCAAATACCCCCATACAAACAAGTCACAAGGAGTTAAGTGAGGGGAGGGTGGAGGCCATGGTAGGTTCTTGATCATCATTTCCGACACAACCGCTCCATCAATTTTGCAGCAGTAGCCCTCTAGCTTCCGCAAATGGAAACACAGAACTGCTGGGCATTTTTCAAAACATACTTTGCGAGTTGCTCTATGTATTTGCAAAGTTTCGTGATGATTAGTTAAATAATACACTTACAATAAAATCATGAAACCGGGACAATCATTTGTGGACACCCTATACACACACTCACATGCCAAAACTCATGGGATAGCACTTAATAACATGTGGGACCTCCTCTAACCCGGCGAAGTGCCACAGTGCGACGTGGCATTGATTCCACAAGTCGGTGGAAGACATCTGAAGACATTGCCAGCCATTCCGACTGGAGAGCTTCCCACAATTGCCCATTACAGAGCCACCACCGGCTTACACAGTGCATGCTTGACAACTTGAGTCCATGGCCTTCATGGGGTCTGCCCCACACTCGAGGCTTATCATCAGCTCGTATCAGCTGGAATCGAGACTCATCAGACCAGGTCACACGTTTCCAGTTGTCAAGTGTCCAGTCGATGCGTTCATGGGCCCAGGAGAGACGTTGCTGATGATGTCTTATTGTTAGCAAGGGCAGCCTCGTGGGTCTTCTGCTTACATATCCCATGGACACCAGATTTCGTTGCACAGTTCACATGATATAACTCTAGTATCACCATGGTTAAAATCTGATGTCATCTGGCGTAGTGTCAGTTGCCTGTTAGCAGTGACCATCCTACTCAGACGCCGTTGGTCCCGTTCGTTGAGGTGTGGTCGACCACCGCATTGTCCATGGTGGGAGGTAATGCCGTCAAGTTGGTACTCTCGGTAGACTCTTGAAAATGTGGACCGTGGGATGTTGAATTCTTGAGCTATCTCTGATATTCAATAACCCATTGTTGTGCTCCACATGTCAGACCACGTTCAAAGTCGGATAGCTCTCGTCGTGTAGCCATTGTCACCTCACCCCTTACTGATGACGGTGTAACTAAACCTGCTGACACTGATTTACATATTTATACTGTTTGCTCATGATGCTACTACCGCTTGAAAAATAGTCCACTGCTATCCCATGACTTTTGGCATGTGAGTGTACAATTCTACTGAAACAGTTACATGTTGAAAAGGGTTGTTGATTGGTCTGTAAACAGAGTTCCTTAACTCTCTCAATCCATCTATGAAGTATTTTATAATATAGACAGAAATAATTCAATATTCATAGCCTTTCTTTGATGTTCTAAAAAGTTAAGGATCAATGTCGCATTTTCCTGGCTAAACCCAATTGTACACAAAATTCCATTACGAGCAATTTAAAGAATTTTTCGTTTTTCCAAAGTGAATATTTAATGTATTAATTCGATGGATTTTTTATGTGTTCAGAGTTATATTCAAACTCGGATATTGCAAAATTTCATCAAACAAATAGCCCTAGCAACGCCGGGCTAGCTCGTTAATAAATGCTATGAACGCAACGAATAAAAAAAACAAAATTTGAAATTGCATACCATTTATATAAGGGGTATTTTCCTCGTGATACTATACTTTTCTTGTTCTTTTGTAGTGTTTTGCCAACTTTGATTATTTTGTTAACGTAAGGGAAGGTTGCTTATATTGTACCAGTTTAGAGATTTATCGCATTAAATCCATTAGTATAAACAATAATGGAAAAAATGAATATTATAAATGGTAGAAAATTTACTTTGCTTTGCTGAAAAAAGCAGTCTGAAATTTTTTATAATACATGGATAAATATAAACAAATAAAATGTCAAATTTTGGTACGATTTAGGCAACCGGTTGCCTAAAATATACCATCCGTGTATAAGTTGTACCACAAAAAATAGCAAGATTTTAAAAAAATTAGTGCAGTTTATTCATTAACATTAACAAAGTTCCATGGGCAAACCAACCACTTGTTTTAAAGCTTTAGACACTTATGTTTTTTTAGTTGAAGATATGGTATTTATTTATCAGTAAGCGAGAAATGTTAGATGGAGGGCATCAACAAATTTTAAATAGAGCTCTCGCCGTTGTTTCTGCTTCGCCGAGCTCCGCATGGGCAGTGTAACATCTGTGGCTGAATTAGTTATAAAAACTGTTAATAGATGCCATCATGTATGCATGGTTTTTTACTAACGGCTAGTGGTACGATTTAGATGGTACTATATAGGCAACCTTCTCTTAACTGACGATTGTCAGTGTTATTTTCACTTCGTATTTTATGGATGACCTGTAGGGTACATAAGGCTTCTTATCGACTTCTGCGGTATTTCCTGCAGTATCTGTTAAGGAAGGGTGAATTTAGTGCAAGCACTAATTCAGTATCACCCTAAGAAATGTACACTTCACTATTTGATTGCCGACTGTCAACTTCTTATATCACAACTAATGCTAATAACATATTGCCCAAACCGCGTTTCAATAAAATTGAAGAGCTCCTTTTGAAATAGGCTCTTCAATTAGAACTTTTTATTTCAGTTAACATTTATTTCAGTTCACATTTTTTATGATTTGTTAGAGTAATTTTTCTATAGAAATGGTTCCTATATACTTAGTCTGAAATTTTATTTAGTCGTTAAAATTGGAATTAAAAAAACCACTATAAGACTATTCCTTAAGTGAGTTTTTCTTTATCAATTCTAGGCGAAAATTGCTGATAGAAGGATCACTTGATTGCAACATTATGAGTTTATTATTTCAAAGGAAAACTTAGAATTACATCAAGAGTTGCCTTAGCAACAATGAGCTGATCTTGTTGTACCTAACAAGGGAACTACACGAACATGTATCTCACAGATTCCCACCAAATTGAAATATGTTAATCCTCAGCTATTTATTGATGCTTGCAAAATAAGAAAATGCGAAATTTTGTTTCTTTCAAAATAAATCGCGAAAACGAAAAACTTTTAGCACACAAAGACGCCATTGTTAAAGCCATACTTAAAGCGGTGTGTGCGTATTAATGCGCTTGAGGGAACTTCTTTCTTCCACACTCAGCACGGATCCACTCCACATGAAAACAACGGAAGTAGACACTAGGCGACAATTGAATGGATTCTCAAGTTTCTAAACAAACTTAGTTTTTAAAAATAGATTATTAAAATTAGCTAATTGCCTTCCAATGAAATAAAGTGTATAGTAATTAATAACGATTTTCTTAATTTATTATTTTATTTTATTAATTAATTTGGTAATCTTCGTATATTTACCGTCATGGGGCTGGCTTCATGTGAAACGTCGAGTAAAACATTGCGTTAGTGAGCGTATATGTATGTAATACTATTTAACTAAAAATAGTATTCATGAATGCTTACCTCATTTTATAAATTATTCAAGACGAATAATTGTATAGCAAAATTAAGGTTTTGCGCTTAATAACACTGCCCTAACTGCAATTCTTTGGCGACCGCCCTAACGATTATGCTCCCCCTCTTACCGCCATGTTTTTGAACTATTCATTTCCGGAGCGCTACCGCCGCCCCGCAACGCTATCGCTTCCAAGGTAAGCTTGCGCGCAAAAAAAGTGTGGTCGAACAACTTTGTGCACTTCCCTTGTAAGTATTCCTTATCTCAAAACTGTAAGTCTATTCTTGCCATTACAGGCCATCGGTTGGTATGCCCTTAAAATTGGAATAAAATATAAGGTTATTCAAAATTGGAGCATATTTCAAATATTTACGAGGGGGGGGGGGGGGGCAGAAAATTAATGCACAGGGGCACGTAACGCGAGAAGAGAACGCCGTATAGAATGGCGTATGTTGCCATATAGTAGCTACATTCATCCACTATGATGCGTTGAATTTAATCAAGGATGCCTTCTAGTCTAAATAATTTTTTACTCACGTAATCTTACTTTAGATGTCCACTTGATGTTGTTGCAATTTCCTTTCTTCTTTCGATGTCTTGAAGCAAAAATTGGCCATTCATAACTTTGTGTAGTCTAGCGGTCGCCGATTCTTCTATTTACTTGCTTACCATTTGCTCAATACAGCACGGAGCTAAAGGAGTGCTTCCTCTATCGTCTTTCACTCTTTCTCAATAGTCTGCTAACTCATTATCTCCGGTTACTGATCATTTTTAAAGATTTTCAAGAAATTGTTAAGTACTGAGAATTCTCTTTTCTAAGAAAAGCCTGAATAACAGGAATTCTATGCATAGAATTCTATATTGCACAAACTTTGCCTTGCTTTGTTGGTCATGAGACATATATTGTTGACCCTTGCATAGTGTTGGTGCATTGCGTGTTGACACCATTGTTGATACGTATTGTTGCACAAACTTTTATTTGCATTGTTGGCCATGTGATATATATTGTTGGTCCGTGCAGAGTGTTTGTGAATTGCGTGTTGATAGCATTGTTGCAAAAACTTTGTCTTGCATTGTTGCAAAAACTTTGTCT
>JAHWFO010029886.1:408806-444478 GCA_023313115.1 Rhysida immarginata
GCATTGTTGCAAAAACTTTGTCTTGCATTGTTGCAAAAACTTTGTCTTGCATTGTTGCAAAAACTTTGTCTTGCATTGTTGTCATGAGATATTTCTCATTAATATGCCTTGCCATAACCGTGAATATCGATTTTTTATCAATAATTATTATTTTATCGAAATCTGAGGTAGACAGTGACCTTCCTCATGCTTTGAAGGTCATGTATGCGAAATTTTATCAAGAACGGAATAAAACTGTAGATTTGTATAAAAAAACAAACAAACAAACCCACAAACAAACCCACAAACAAACAAACATCCTTCTTTATATATATAGAAGATTTAAAGAGGGGAAAAAAAGACTGGCCAGGCCAGTATGCTGTTGTATAATTGGTGTCTTGTGATACAATTTGTACTCTGCTCTAGATATTTGAAGAAAAACTTGGGCTTTCATAACTTTTGTGTGGTCTAGCAATCGCATTTTCCTCAAATGACACGCTTGCATCGTCGACGGCCACGTGGAAACTTCGATAATCACTGGGTCACTTACCACTTGCTGTAGCTAATTAAATAAACTTTCATAACACATTTATTCATTTGAATATCTCTTTCCATTTGTGAATTATGAGTGACTGTGCATTACCTTTTACCCTACACTCATATTTCGAAGTTCTAAAAACCCGCCTAGAAATATAAGGAGCGTTCAAAAAGAAACGAGCCGGAGGCCTAGGAACAGAAACCAGTACCTGTATGTCAGAAGTATTGGCCCTGGCTGTTGAGGCACTTGTCCCACTGCGACACAAGGCGGTGAATGGCTATCTCGTAAAATTCCCGGACTGCGTTGTGAACCATTTCCGCACGTACTGCTTGATGTCATCGTCCGAGGTGAATCGTTTGCCCCTCAGAGCCTTTTTTAGGGGACCAAAAATGGTGTAATCGCAGGGAATGAGGTCTGGACTGTATGAAAGGTGACCGAGAATCTCCCACTTGAATTTCTGCAAGAGTGCCGTGATTGTGTTGGCCGTATTAGGTCTTGCATTGTCGTGGAGCAGAACGACCCCACGGATGAGCTTGCCTGGTCGTTTCGATTTGATTGCTTGGCGAAGGGTGGTCAAGGTTTGCGAGTAACGCTGGACATTCACTGTTGTCCCGTGCTGCAGGAAGTCTATCAAAAAGGTGCCGTCTTGGCCAAAGAAGAACGTCAGCATGTTTCCTGCAATTGTGTAGATTGCCTTAGATTTTTTGGTGGTGGTGACCCTGGATGCTTCCACTGGAGACTTTGTCATTTCGATTCTGGTTCGAAGTGATGACACTAAGACTCCTGTAGGAACGATTGGCCAGGCGAAAAATTGGCGCTGCAAGATCATATACAGCTGTAATAATGGACTGCTGTAATGTTGTTACAGGGATTCTTCAATATGCTCACCCTCTGCGTCGATAACATGCTGGAAGGGCAGGACAGCGTACTCAACAGTAGCACGAAATGTCTCCCGTGAAATGGCTGCAACATGACGTATGATGTTGGCTTTCAGTTCAGGGAAGGACCGTACGCAGTGGCGGCTCGTCCACAGGCACTGCGGCACTGCAGCGCCCCCAGTTTCACTTCGATATCGATAAAATTCAATATAATGTGTCTTTTTTTTTCTTTAATACTATTCTTATACATGTATATTACATGATCCTTAAGCTTAATGTCACTAGCTATTCTCTAGTTCGTGCAAAAGTTAAAATTTTCTGATGCAGCACCCCCAGAAATTTTAGCTACGAGCCGCCACTGTCCGTACGCTTCCATGATAAACACGATGCTTCAAGGTTCCCCACAGCCAGAAGTTACATGAATTAAGGTCTGGCGAACGGGAAGGCCACGCATCTAGAAAGTGTCCCGACAGAACACGTTCATCGTCGAACTGATTACGAAGGAGTTCCTTTACTGGGCGACTCACATGCGGTGCTGCACCATTTTGCATGAAGAATGTCTGTAAACACCCGCGTTCCTGCAATGCTGGATCCACATGCCGTGTCAAGAGTTGATCGTAACGTCCACTTGTAACAGCGCACCTGAAAGGACCATGCTGTGCTGCGCTTCCAGGATGTCATCGACGCATATTGAACAGTCCCTCTAACAGCATTCCAATAGCAGCACCACTTTTTCCCCTGGTGGCCACCGCATGCACTAATAAATTTTCTGTTGCAATTCTATCCGTGCAATAATGCGGTCTGTAGCCCGCCCAGAAGTGGGAAACTTTAATTATAGCCACCCTGTATATCACTCCAATTAGAAGACTAATGGTCGTTTCCACATTTAATAGCCATGGAGCCGTTGAGTATCGAGCAACGCATTCTTATTCACTTTCACACTGTCTTGCAATACCGCAATGTTTTGTTGCATTCGAACATTACGGTTTCGACCGGACGATTTTCTGATTGCAACTGATCCAGATTCTTCAAATTTCTATATCAACCTCAACGCTGTACGATACATATTGTTGCGGTTAAGGCACTGTAACATCTAAAGATCGCGCGAAGTTGACGGACAGTCTCTGCGTGACACTCTCCGTATTTAGTAATGACTTTTCACAATAAGAATGCGTTGCTCGATACTTAACCGCTCCATGGGTACTAAATGGAAATTATTTTTCTAATCGGAGTAATAATAAAACGAAAATGATAGAAACATTTACCATTTTTTACATATTATTGCGTTCTCAATCTGTCTCTTAACTTTAATGAATTCTGAATGGCAGAGATCAATTCTCTATTGTTCCTCTTTAATTTTGCCTGAATTTGTTAGAGAATAATTACTACAATAGAATTATCAATTTACAGTTAAGAATTATATTACTATTTTCTATTGCTATTGTTAATGATGGCACACTTATTTCGTTCAGAATTTTCTTGAGAACTGAAGAATATCTATCGTAAAAGTTTATTATACCTTACTTCTTAAAATCTGTATAGAAATATACTCATTATATACAAAAGAAAATTCTCATTTCCATGCTGAAGAGTTTTAGAATTCCATAAACAAAAAAGAGCAGTGAAAGCTAGAAATACAGGGCATCTTTCTTTGTAATCGGTTACAGACGCTCACGTGTAATTTCACAATTGATTATTCAGTCGGCCTTGTCACCATTCAAATACATCCAAAAGAAGGAACAACAACCAAGTGTCATGCAAACAGAGACGCATACGTATAAAAGAAAGAACCTTGCATTTTCTATTTTAGAAAACACTCTCACTCCAATCAATGACGAACTCTGTGAATACGTGGGAAATTCAAAAGGCGCAGGGCGGGCTCTGCCACAGAGAAAAGCTAGAAACATCGAAAGAGAACGATAGCGAGCAGCAGTAGGACTCAAGGAAACAAAAGGAAGCAGTTTAAACCGATAATAGAACACGTGAGATAATACGAACCTGGTTACTGTCCGCAAACGATACTTTTGTACAAATGTGTTCGAGATAACAAAAGGTGCGCCTTTGTTCTTTACGCATGAAACCCGAAGTTGTTTTTCATTTGGAATTCGTGACAAATTCTCTCATTTTATCTTGTTGGATGCAGCTGGAAAATTTAATATGCAGCTTGCAAGTATTAATAAGCGCCGCGGAGCAAAGGTCGTCATCTTCCACTGTGCGGGTCGGCTTCTCTACACTTTAATTCCATTTATGCCTTATGGAAAAATTTTTCTTTTTATTCGTCCCCTGCAGCATTTTCTAAACTTATAACAAACTTCACCATCGGCATAGTTGCAGCAAAAATCGAAATGAAGTTAAATATATTTATATATGGGCATCAAAATAATGTCTTTTATTCAATCTGAATATTTTAAAATTAGAATATTTTAGAATAAAATTAGGCTATGTTTTGAATAGTGTAATATATATAATTAACTTTTTTAGAAATTATGGAATGCTTGTCGACAACGAATGCACGCAGACTAATACTTATTAGGAGATTATTTAGGTTATTAGGCGTTTCTATGGAAGCAGAATGGAAGCAGAATTCTATAACGATAAATAATAATTTATGAAAAAGCAATTGCATTTTCTATATCCTGTGATCATTATTTTTCAAGCGAACTTACGAGGAAAAAAACGAAGCTCTACATGGTGGCATAGATAAATAGATTAGCTATGAAAACGTGAGAGGAGACTCCAGAGGGATCTTATACATAACAACACAGAAGCAAAAAAAAAAAAGAATTTGAGTCGACATAAATTCACCTGGTTTAGATAAATAAATGAGCTCATACAGTGAGGACATTATGATGAGGATGGAATGGTTCGAGTAAACTTTTAAACATGTTTACCCGACTTATGAAAAATAAACGGCAAACGAAATTACAAATCTACATTAGCTTTCGCCATTGAAGCCGAATCTTCGCAATTCGCTAGACATGTAATGAACAAAAATAGGCGCGAAATTCCCTGGAAAAATTAAGCAATTATCCACTTAACTTCTCAAAAAAAATTTTGATTTTATTTTTTTGTAATGACTTTCTTGATTTTTGTTGGTCCTTCCAATTTAATCCAGAATTCCAAGAAGAGCCCAATTCTAAAAACTCCTTTTTATGTAATCAAAGACTATGTTCTCATATAGGGGATTTCACATAGAACACAGAACTTTTTACTTCCACATATAAAAATTGCGAATTCGGTTATTATTTTCGTTCCACAGAAGTGAACCAGAAAAATTCATCCTCATTGGCGGCGCATATCTCTAACATCGCCTCAGTGATGCCTTTCGCTGTTTTTTTTGAATGTGTGTCAACAAAACGACGGGCTCTTTGAGAAATTTTTGTCGCCCTCATATGGGAGTGAATGCGCGGTTTTCACTAAAGGTATGGACTTTCTGAACTGTCCTCATATATGTCTGATATCTATCCTGATTATCAATTCAATAGGAACACGCTACCATGAAACAGTTATCCTTCTATGTAAATGTAGGGTTCACGTGGATAGTAAACAGGATGATTCAAGAAGTATTCCCTGGTTTCAAAAAACATCCTATTTATCTCATATATTAAAACGCAAACCACTTTTTTATACTCTGTCCAACGAAAGTTGGAGTGGGCGTATCCAGTTAAACTTCCTATTTCAATTGTTAGACATTGTTGATTCTACTTTGGCAACAATGTCCAACAATTGAAATAGGAAGTTTAACTGGACACGCCCACTCCAACTTTCGTTGGACAGAGTATAAGAACAAAATCGGCGCTTCTGCGCGTGCGTATTGATCATTGTTATCGTCGTTAATTGTTGTATGTAATTGTTGTTAATTTGATCATCAATGCTAACAAAGTTATTGATTGTGACATCTTTGTGGAGAGGATTGTTTATGATGGTTTATGAAACCACACAGTTGTTTGCCGTCAAATTTTGGCGAGTTCCATCTAGTTGTAGAGTAATACGAAGGTACGAGGGGAGATCAAAAAGTAAGTTGCACTTCCACGGTATGGCCATTTATTACACTACCTATACAAAAGCAACACGGCTATAGCAGCATACAATGTAGGTTCACTTTTCCACATACTCCCCAAGAGACCCTAAACATTTATCCGAACGATCAACCAACTTTTCGATTCCGGATGCATAGAAATCTCCTCCAGCGTTTTGTAACCACACGGTGAGAGCCGCTTTCACCTCCTCATCGTTTCGAAATCTTTGTCCATCGAATTCCGTTTTGAGCTTACCGAAAAGATGAAAATCGCATGGCGCTAATTCGGGACTGTATGGAGGATGTTGCCAAACCTCCCACTTGAATCGCTGCGACAGTTCGCACGTTTGGCGGGCCTTGTGAGGTGTTGCGTTATCGTGCAACAAAATCACATCGGCGCTCAATTTTCCCCGGCGCTTCTCTTTAATTGCTTTACGCAGCCGATTCAACGTTTGGCCTATAGAAATCGTATTGCTGCTCGCACCTCAAGTTTGGAGTGGACATCCAGTTGACGCGTCATTGCTTTTAGCCCGCTAGTCACACAAAACACGACGGGAAACTACAGCAACCGTCCTATCCGACGTCTGCGCAGTTAATGTCCCTTTCTCCGCTTTGCCCAAGATTGCGACACACAGCGCGCTCCTGCGGCGAGTTAGTGCAACTTACTTTTTGATCTCCCCTCGTACAATATATTATTAAGTTTCATGTGCAGAAAAACTCTAAAAATAATTTTTTTGACACAAATAGAGATGCTCTTACATGGTTTCTTCGCGTGACATGACGAATATCAGTGTCATTTTTGCTCAGAAACAGGCAGGATATCCGAATGAATTGTGACAACTGCAGTATTAATGCGATTACTTAGGTCATTCTAAGTGGCTGGTCATTATGGCAGGTAGACTTGATTTCTGACGTAGCCCTACAAGAAGATCACAGGACGTTATAAGTCCAGGAGATTTGGGAGACCATACCACAGAATGCCTTCTCCTCTCCAAATACCGTCGTATGGAGAATTTAGCGCGAGACTATTAGTATATCTTTATTCCATGTACACAGATGTACACCCTTATAATGGCGATATAAAGGTGTCACTATGTGTATGCTTCTAAGCGCCGATTCATTTAATGTTTTCACAAGACAAGAATAGAGGAATGAACAGGAAAATTAATTGTGCGCACGTGAAATCACAAGCTGCTAAAATTTGGAATTGGGCCACTCTCGGTATCCGGAATTCAATTATGGTTTAGAACGTTTAAAATTATTTTATAGAATGTTGAATATTGATTTAGATTTGTATGTTATAATTTTCTTTTCAAGATAGTGGCATAAAAATTCCTTCTATCTACGAAGAGACGAATTAATATTTGCAGAATTATTCAGAAATGTCCATTCTGCGTAGATCACTGCGTAGATTCTGCCGCTATTGGCTAAAGCTATAACTTTATAACCGAAAATTACAGAAATTGTTAAATTATAAAAAACAACATGTCTTTATGTGACGACGATTAGTTATTATTCCTTTCTTTAACGCTGTGCGAAGGACAATTCTAACTAGTACTAGACTATCGTATATTGCAGAATCTAATCCCATTTTCGTCTCAATTGCAATTTCAGTTAAGCTCAATAAACTTTTTATCATGACAAAACAAAAGCACAAAAAATACACTGATCCTAATTGCAGTTAAACGCATATTAAAACGCACTGATTAATAAGATAGCGTTTCAAGATATTGAACACATTTACAGAACATTACAAGCTAGTAAGGAAGGTAAAATTCGATAAGAGAACCCAGCTCCGTTTCAGCTGTCGTCATTTCCTTTTGATTATCTAAGTCTTCACACTATCCTGTCATTTTGGTCAGAACGAATCTCACCTTATTAGCCAAAAGCTACGGACTAATCCAATGATGTTCGAAAACCATTTTGGGTTGATCATAGAAGTGTTCCAACAAAACGGAGTGCTTAACGACGTACAGGCTTTTAAGAAGAGGAGGAGATTTTCACTGCAGGTGGTGGCATTCATCGCAGTTTCCGAGCACGCTCGATTGAAAAGCGAAACCTTCTTTCCCTTCAATTTGTATGCACTCGGGTGCAAACATCTTCTGGTTTGTTGTGGTGTTTTCGGGGTTAGACTCCAGCCAATCGAACACCATTTAGGCCCCCAAAAGTAGTCGCTAATGAAGTGGTTGTCGTCAACGAGGGATCGCACCCTTTACCGGCTCCCCCCGACAGCGGCAGCGGCAACGGCGGAAATCTTTCGTCAAAAGATGCCGCGTGATTTGATGTAGGAATAAAGCGGACTTAGAACAAAGGAAAAATTTCCAGTAAAGTATATGACGAGTTTAATTTTAGCATGGTATAAATTTAATGAAATGCAAATAAAATCGAATGACCTTGATATAGCGGTATTTAGAGCGATTTCATCATACATATTAGCTTAAAAATATTGATTATAATATTAAGCTGAACTTTTTATTTATCTGATATTATAAATATTTTATAATAAAATAGTCAAATTGAATTTCAAAATTTAACAATATTTTACTAAAATGACTTTTACCTACTTCGATTAAATGAAAATATAATTATATTCCCTTGCACTTTTTACCAATTGCGTAGATTTAACCCTGGAATACCGCAGCAAGGTACAGGAGCTGTTGATACTACACTGAATATATAGTATATTGTGTATATACTGGAATATAATCCCGTATATAAATTATAATGAAAATTGAATAATAATATAAAAATTCACAATTTTCTTAATGAGAGCATTTAAATACATTTAATGTTTACTGCATCTGACATATACAAAAAATTTATGAGCATTACAAACAAAATGCTTACGTTTCCGTCACTTCAGTCGTTTCCTATCGTTCTTCTTGGGATAAACACTAAGCTCCGCTTTCTTTCCACTTATTGCTTGTACATTCTGTTCATTGGCTTTTGGATTGTCCATCTGAGTAACAAAATATGATAGATCAGCTACTTGAGGTTTGCGTACAGCGAAGGTTCACTGTTTTGACTTCCTTCCAGGGTATTACTAGCTCACATCTCAGATGCAATAAAAAAATTCCTTCTTATCATGATTTATCTTCCTTTTACTGTCCTGATAGTAATGTAAATAATAGCAACATTCACACCAGTTATATTCAGAGACCACAAAATACATATTCAGGCCAATATAGCAGTATTTCTGTTTATTTTTACCAAAAAGAATTTTTAAGCAGTATTTAAATAGAATTTTAATATTTGTTATTTTATATTTAGCAGTATTTTACTCCTTATGCACGTAAACATTCAGGATCCAGAAAGGACCTTTCCATTCACTTTATTCAAACAATATTATAGTCAGCAGTTTCAATTTTTTTTTGTAATTAAGTTTTCATTATGGGCGCGTTAAAATACACATATTACTGGTTGATAATAAATGTGGGACTTCCCTGCAATGCCAGTTTTTAATTCAAAAGGGTCAGTGACGCGATTAATGACAATTTATTCTTTTAATTTGGGCTAATAGAGTATTGCTTTTGTTATTGGATTTAGACTAATCAGACGATGTTTTACATCTTGACATTTGGAACTAGGTCTCTGTCTTCAATAGGAAAAAAGTTAGGGATAAAATGGATAATATTAAGTACGTAAAGTGGATAGGGATAATAATAAATAGTGTACAACTCCTTCCGAGATTTCGAAATTTGGTGATGCTGTAGCAAAGCGACATACATAAGATAACAGTAAACCAACGGGTGGGGGAAACGTACAAGTTTTGTTCGTGACAGACATCGTGGCGTTCGTGGTTACACCAATGCTATTTTACCTTAGCGCTGGATTGGGAGTAAGTCTGGGAAGGACTCGGCTCTTCTTACTTGGAATTCCAGGCCATCTGACCTCACTCCATGTGACTTTTTCCTTTAGAGCAACGAGAGACTTACTAGAGCTTCGTCAAAAATTCGCGTATGCAGTTGCTAGGATTGACATTGATATGTTGGAACGAGTGTCGCATGAGCTAGATTACAGGATTGACGTTTATCGAGTAATCAGGGAAGGTCGAAAAACTATTTGGTGTTTTCATTGACATGTACCCTCCACATTTTTCTTTACGTAAATCGGCCCCTGAGCATCGAAATCCCCGAGGGTGCAACACGCTGTATTTTAGCGCACCCAAAATAACGCACCCTGGACACCTTTTATAAAGTACAGTTCTCTATGAGAGTAGGTAAAGTAAAATTCTTGAATATTCTTATATGAACATTTTATTAGGGAGTACATTCTCCCAAAAATATAATTACAACAAAACACAACAATTTGATACAAGTTCAAACGTAATATTAAAAGTAGACGTTTGTATGTTAAGAAGTATACGAGAGTGTTTCTATTTCTTGTATATCAACAAAATTAAATGGCCTAGAAAATTCAATACACCATTATACAGGCTAATAAATCATCTTAATTTCCAATAGCTTAATGATCTGGACTTTCAGGCGCAATAGCGATCTGGAGTTTATGAAATCCATTTCGCTAAAGTTTATTACTTTTCATGGCTGAGCCCTCTAGATCTATAATAACAATTATACAGTTTTTATGATGAAATAGCGCTTATATTAGGTCATTATTAAGAAATATTTAGGCATGCATTCCAATTTCGATGGCATCTCCTACAGCGCCGTTGTCCTTGATATTTTTCCTCTCAATTCAATGGAGCATCATTTGGAATCCCGTGGAAGAGGAAAACTATTCGAAAATCTTTCGACGCTTTTGTTAGAAGTTTGATTAAAAATTCTTGCCATTAAATCCATCTCGATATATCACGCAACATGACTGAGAGACAAATGTCAGTGGCAAAAATGCAAACAAACGGCCTCGTCGATACTCTTTAATTATCGATTCTTTAGGAAAATAACATTTTGTTTCAAAAGATCGCTCGAATGATATCAGTTTTTTTCCATGAAATTTTCTCAAGGTTGCGAATAAATTACGCAAATAATTTTTTTTTTTACCTTAATGTGAGTTATTAGTTGGAATTTCTGTGCTGCGAAATGAGTGAGCATTCATTTCATTGCTAGGGAGGTCTGAAATTGACAGCTATCAAGCTAAGAGTGTGAATCAATGCGCCAAGGGAGAAATTCTTCACGAAAATGCACACTCTTGAAAGATTTATAAAACCGAAATTTATATCGCTCTAATTTATATGCCTAACATTATGTGATTTAATTTTTTTAAAATTGAAATATTTTTAAGGCAAATAGGATCCGACTTGCATTTCATAAAAATGTTATTTAGAGATTTATGATATTTTGTGTATTTCATATATCTCTATAAAGAAGTGAATAATAATAGTAACAAAATTTCTTGATTTATATAACAACTTGTCATATCGCTTTTATTCTTGAAATGCAAATAGGTTTCTTCCCATGGTTTCTTAAAAGCTGACACTTAAACATGATCCTTCAAAACCGTATGTGTAAACTGGATATGAATGGCGAAAGACTTCTAAACTGCTAAGGTCGTGGATAGATAAAATGGAAAAGTTTCTTCTTATGCGAGGTCTGTGACATCAAAATTTGCCCTCCCTCAACTAAGTCTCGACCTACGATCATGGATTAAATACGCAATCCCAAAGCAGCCAAGCTGACCCTCTGCCGAGGTTATCAATATTAAAAGCTATAAAATTGCTATTGTAAGTTATTTATTTCTGTGCTCTACTCACCCAAGGCGAACCTGACTCCCGTCCAAGCTTGCTTCACCAGATTGATGAGTCGTCTGTAGACGGATGTGGGTTGGGGAGCTGTAGACGCGGCGGTCGAGGTCGCTCCCCGCATCTCATGCACCCGCGACCGGTGCCTCCCCGCCGACGACGACGACGTGTGCGACGACACCATTCCACCGTACATGACGGCGGCGAGGACGGACAACCGACAAACAGTGCTTGACTCTTCAAAAAAATTGTAATTTGGATGGCAATTGCTTTTTTTAATTTCTCTTCCTTTCCTCCACAAAGTTGCTTTTATTTTTCATAGTCTCGGTCGAAGCATTGTCCCTGTTCACGCGACGCATCCTCCACGTTCCCTCGTTCTCCTTCCCTCTCACGCTCACTCTCTCTCTCCCTCTCTCTCACAGCACGCGCACACACGCACACGGCGATCGCAGCTGCAAATGCAATTGACAGCGGCCTGTATAGAAAAGCCTGTTGGTTCCCGTGGCCTCTGTTGCGCAGGCGCTGTGCTCGCCGGAACATCTTCTAATCTGGAACTCAGGTAAAACTCTCTCTCTCCCTCTCTCTTACTCCTCATTCGTCGCCCCCCTACTTTCTCTCCTCCCTCCGAGCTTTCCCCCTTTTCGACGAAGGAATCCACCGGGGGATTCGGGTAAAGGAATACTAAAACACCCGAGCATTCGAAAGTGTATGTGCAGACTTGAATTTCTCGTTTTCTTTTCCTTCGAGCCAACTGGAAATGCCAACGTTGGGCAATTTCGACTCCATTTCGCACCAAGACGGATTGAATAGACAGAAAATGAAAATTGTGACTTCACAAGCAAAGCCTTTCAAAGTCTCTTCCCACGTTCATAATGTTAGCTGAATTAGCATTGTAATCGTCTCCCAGTAAGAAAGCGCCTATAATGCCAGGCTTTAAAGAGAAAACTATTTACAAAGAAATAAAACTCTTCGCCCCGCACGGATAAAATGTTAAAATATATTTTTTTTATCTGAATATTATGAATATGAATAATGTGTTTTATCGACTAACTAAGCTTAACCAACATTTATCACTATGACATGCGCTAATGCTTCTGGAAATAATTATACGTAATCTAACAACAAAGGTTAATCATACATGACATTATCTTGGAATATGAAGGAGTTAATTGAGCGAATTCTACATGATGATTAAATTAGAGCAATTTAATTTAATACCTACATAGATTTGGATAATCCTTAACGACTCGTGGAAAAATTAGTGTTCAAAAACGCGAAATTTAATGGATAATGGGATAAATGGGAAGTAGATTGCATAATGGTATACATTTCACAAGACTTCATCGAAAGCAATGCCGTATCTAATTTAAACTCAGAGAGCTAATGCACTATTAATGTATGACGAACATATCCTCAAGATAATTTGCATTCTCTAAAACTAACCCCAAGGAAAATCTGTGCGAATAATTGAGCAGTCTGCATATTGCTTATGTCACAAAAGACAAAGTTTTCCATAAACTGCCGTGTAGGCAAGTTTAAAATTTGATTGGTTCGTTTGTTTGGTATTAACGTCCTTTTCAACTGCCATGGTCATTTCAGGACGGCGTTATAGGGGCCGCAAATTTTGCCTCGCAAGGGTTCTTTAACGTGCAGCCGGCAAACGAACTACACGGGACCAACGGCTTTACTTCTCTTCCGAAGGAAGTGCGTGATCTCAGGATTTTCCCCCTGAAAAAATCCTCGTCGTCCTCGGCTGGGGTCGAACCCGCGTCCTCGGGCATTAAAATTTGAAAATGCTTTGATAAATTTTATTTGTACACGTTATTAAAGTGTTCTGAGTAACTCCGGTAAATCTTTGTTAATGCAAGTTAATATAAATAATTTGTAAAAGATTAAAAAATAATGCGTCGTAATAAATTTTCGATTCCTCTGTTTAATTAACTGCGTAACGCGTATTAAGTTCAATTTAGTTCTCTTTTCTACCATAGAATGGCGTCATGGTCGAAGATGACAAATAATTTCATTCAGGCGGCAAATCAAATTTCCCGGCTTCGATTTCAGACAGTAACTATTTTAGCTAGTTTCATTTTCTCCTTCTTAAAAATAAAATTTCCAGAAACTGGAAGTAAGGCCTTTCTATTTTCAGTGATTTATAACAAAATAAATTTTAATTTCTCTATTTCCTCTAAAGGATACATTTAATTGCAATTCAGTAAGTTTGTTATTTGCAATGAGTTGTTTTAGCTAAAATGATGACAATGATATACAAGATTTTGCTTTTTGTTTTAATGAATACTTACAGGGAGAAGACAAAATAATATGAACTCAGCTGAAACGACACAAAATCTTATTTAGTAGCCTGAATTAAGCTTATATCCAAGTCGCTGAGCTCTCTGGACATCGTCGTCACTTCAAAATATTATCCGGTGTCACCAATAATTTTGAATAGCCGTTCTGTTATGAATGTACACAGCATGCAGCTCCCGTTGGATAGTTTTGGTTAACACGGGTGCTAGAGGTGGGTATTGATCTCAAAGGTTATCTAGGGCATCGTTGTCTATCTCTGTCGGTGAGCATTCTTTAACTTCCGCCCACTGTTCTGTTTCGAAGATGAACAGTCTTACAAAGTTTTGTGTAGGCTGTCAAAGCAGTTGATATACTTGCTCCTTTCAATAATGACTGTTCTCGTCTGTGAGGCTCAACGAGATGCGCGAAAACGATCACGCCTCTTTGGTCGGACATAATGGCGTTTGAATGCTAGCAGACTGTTAGGCGTGGATTCCACATGCGTAAAAACAAAGGCAGAAACCACAAGGCAGAAAATGCTCTGACATCACTTCCTGCTCTCTTCTTTCTGCCCGACAGAAAATTCTCTTATCTTTACAATTGTAGGCTAGGACTCAATTCAACTCGAAAAAAACAGGAGTTTTCTGTCGGGCAGCAAGACGAAAGCAGGAACTGACCTCAGAACATTTTCTGCCTTGTGGTTTCTGCCGTTGTTTTTACGCATATGGAATCCACGCCTTACACAGAAAACATATGATAGACTGATACTTCCTTCTTCACGGCCACTAGGTAGCAGACTTCTCTGCTGAATGGAATCGTTGTACTTAAAGGATGAATTTGACGTGTTTTCACATGATGTATTCATAATATTTTGTCCACTCCCTATATACGAGGGGTAGACATTTTACTAGTGAACACAACATTGCTGAAGGGGGATGCTAATGTGTGCAATCCTAACTGTATTGGCAATACAAGGCTATATCTTCCCCTTCCCACGATGTAATGGGCATTTTACATGGCCTTCATGGCATTCCCATGGCCTCTCCATGCGCTGCGCGTGCACACTAACGTTTCATAATCTGTGCAGAACATAAAGTCAACGGAAAAATATGTTTTCCAAATTGAGGCAATTTTCCTATACTGTATGGGAGTGCTACCAAGGACTTAAAAGGCCTGTCGGGCTAATTTGAATGATCTTTTTGAGCGACGAGGCTAGGCCTAGGCGACGCGCCGTTTCAGATTCACAAGTGACGACCGTTTCTGACTTGAAAGGTGGACTGCTCGTGATATCCCCTTGTGAAACTGGTCTCAGTCGTGCATCTATCCTTAAAATCCTTAAGAAGCGACTACACATGCGAAAAATTTCCTCGGTTCCTCACGCGCTTATGGAAATTGAAGCTTGGCAGCATTACGGGACTGTTAGGGTCCATCTGGAACGGTACGACTGTAAAGGGGTCCAATTCCTACGAAAAATCCTTGCCTTGGATGAATCATGGGGATGCTGGTACGAAGTTAAACTGAAACGTCAGTCCAACGAATGACGCCATTATGACTCTCCACGTCCCAAGAAACATTAAAGCCATGCTTATTGTTGCATACAATTGCGATGGTGTGATCCTAATACCTCATTCGCACTACGGAACTAGATCGAGTCGATCCAGATACAAACTAGATTCATTGAGAAATTGGATTCATTTCAGATCCACAGAGTGTTCGCACTTCAGCGATGCTATCCAGTTAGGGAACTCGTACATTAATCTCCACCCAGCTTTACAACTCCAATTGTTCATTATAGTCAACAGGTGCAAGGGATTGTATATGGACGAATTTCTTTTTTGTCGTCTCAATCCATCCAAGTTTTCAAGCCATAGGCCGAATAAAAGTTTGTTTTTTAATTCGGACTACGAGTCGATCAATTGTTTGTACGCCATTTTGTGAAAACTTAATCGTGCAAGGGCGTAACCACCGAGAGAGAAGGCCTCTGCGTTGAAAAGTAATACATTGTTATATCATCATAGTTAAGGCAAATTTATGGCTTATTATTGGCAGAAATACGAATAACAATGCCTTATTTATGATGATGTAACAATGTATTACGTTTCATCGCAGAGCCTTCACTCTCGATGGTTACGGCAAGGGATTGTGGGAAGGAACGAATCTAGATTGGCAGCATCGATCGAGTTCTCCGAATAGGATTCAGCGAATCGAGTTTGGAGACAGTCGACTTAGTTAAAATCCAGATTGCTAGCGTTCGCACTGCAAAATTCGAATCTAGTTCAAGCTGCCGATCTAGATCCAATGTGCTAGTGCGAACGTAGTATTACGAAATAGCCAACGGAAAACTGTAAAAGCTGCATACTAATTACATTTCTTGCAATATAACTTTTGTGAAGCCCTACGAAGGAAACGGTGTTACCGTATATCTTCCAATAGTAGCCCCCGGCGTTTATTAGAGACCTGCGTTTATTAGAGGCCGGCGTTTATTTGGAAATCTGGGTCAAATCTTATACCGTAAATACTGTATTAAGCGCTGGACCTAAAATACCGGCCCGCCTGCATTAAGCGCCTGGGGGTGTACCAAATTTTTATAAATAAGCGCCGGACCTTCAATAACCACCCGGACGCTTATTTTAGTTTATTTCGTGGAATTTTCTTCTCTTGCTGCTTCTCACGGGAATTTTAGCTCTTGCAACTGCTAAACCGGAAATCAGAGACCAGCATGATTGTCTTCTAATTTCTTGTTTTTAATTTTGGATTCAGTCAAGCAACATAGTTGATGAAAAATGAAAACTTCACAGTTATATCATCAATTTTAAACTTGCGGCAGTAAAGTATGCTGAAAACCATTCTATAGAGGCTACAGCCAAACAGTTTAGCATTGATCCTAAATGCATTCGGGAATGGAAAACACGGCAGGATACTTTGGAAAAGATGAAGAAGGGCGAGGATTTTACATAATAGTTTCCATCACAGTTGTGCAGAATACCGGCCCGACTTCATTAAGGACCTGGGGGTTCGCTGAATTTTTGCAAATAAGTCATATGATCGCTTTGGAGGAATGTCTTTTTTATAAACAGAATAAGGTAGTGCGTATTAAACAGTCCTTACGAACAATAAGCCTTGAGAACTAAGGACTGAATAGCAGAGTGCATATGATATCGAAACTCAAAGCTGTGTGCTAGGAATCCCCTCAAGCCCGTGTACAACCCCGAAAGCGGCTCACTGCTCATGCAATTATGAAGATACCACGACGATGGAATAAAGTTATGGATAATGCTGGGGACTATATTGAAGGATTGTAAAAGGGAATTTGTGATACGCCTTTCCTGAGCTAATCCGTATCATTGTGATCATTATTAAATAGCGGAAGAATGGAGCTACTTATTGCTTTCACGATGTCCGTCTGTCTGTCCGTCCGTCCGCTCCCTTCATAATTTCTGCATTTTTTTAAGTAGAAGGTTGAAATTTGGAATGTAGTTTACTATGGGCATGTGCACCTTCACTATTTAGTTTGGTTTTGATTGGCCCACTGGGGTCGGAGTTTCGGGGGCGGAAATTAGAGGGGACCAAACGGTCTACGCGTATTTATGCATGTAAAGGAGTGAAATTCGACATGCATGTTCCTCTAAGCAAGATCAACATTACTGCAAAGTTTGGGCCAAATTGTCCCAATAGGATCGGAGTTATGGGGGTGGCAATCACTTG
Organism: Rhysida immarginata; assembly: GCA_023313115.1. Lineage (NCBI taxonomy): Eukaryota > Metazoa > Arthropoda > Chilopoda > Scolopendromorpha > Scolopendridae > Rhysida > Rhysida immarginata. The sequence goes on from JAHWFO010029886.1 coordinate 425,909, forward strand.
GTCTTTAGAACTATGGCAACATATATCATTCGATCAAAAATGATGAGAAAGGAAAGAAGATAAGGATTTTTTTATATTTTCTAAATACAAGGTTCGAGAAAATCAATTTTTGATTAAAAAAATGGGGGTTAAAAAGTGCAGATGATGGAATAAAAAAATAGATGAAGTCAGGGCTTCCGCTACTTTCCTATACCTTCCTCGAGAGGCTTAATTTCTTGTTATAATTCTAGCCTTCGTATAGTTTGACCTGCTGAGAATAAATCAGGCCTTAACTGGGTCGTACTGTTGATATTTTAGGACATATTCCGTTTGTTTGTGCCTTGTCTTGTTCAGCATACGAAAATACTGAAGTTTTTGATTTTTATTTATTTTTTAAAAATTTTGTATTACGAAAAATTCTAATAAAAAGCAATTCATTGGAAGCGTCATATCCTAATTTATGTTAGTGCAAAAATTGAACTCTTTCTTTAGTAACAAAAAAATTATCGATTTTTGGTCCGAACACACCTTAATTTTCCACAGTGGGACGGAGGGAGAGATGCAGAGATATGGAGGGACAATTTAGCGTAAATATAAATATTATATTTAGATAACAATTCGATAGATATATTAAAAGATACCTTTAGATGTGCTTTAAATGTTATTCAGAGAAATTTTCAAAGTTATCATTGCGGTGAAATGAATCGGGAGTGTCAGAAATGTCATGCAAAGCATTTTGGATATTTAGTGTGTTATCTATTTTTCATTCTTCAAAGTTTATTAATAATCAAGACTGAGGCTAGAACAATAACACATTTATTTTTATTTTCAGAAATGTGATCGAATTTCGATCATTGGGGGATCCTAGTATATTTAGTTGGCTAATAAAATGTGTGTGTGCGCGCACACGCACACACGATCATTTGGAGAAATCGGCGACACTATGGACTTTTCATATCTTTTCATTTATACCCTATTAAATTAAATATCTCCAGAAGCAGACAAGGCTAAATCTAAGTAATATTGCATTGCAGAATTTTAGCACGTTTCCATGGCGTTGTTGATGTTAAGAAAAGACAAACGATCGATATAACAAGAAAGTGATGTCGTTAACATAGGATCATTACTGATCATCAAATGTTAATAAAATTTACATTTGTTTGAAAAATTTATCTGAAATTTATGTTTGCAGATATTTAAGAAGATCCGTTCATCCAACGCTAAGTGCCTCTTTTTCACTTTATTTCCAAGCACAAAAAGTATTTCATCTGAGAAACATTAATGTTAACGTAATCCCATTCTGTCTCATAATTGCTTTTGAAGAGTTATATCATTGCAATTAAATATTGAAGTTAAGGCCCGTCCCATAAATATAAAGCCAACACTATAACTAAATTTAAAACATACATTTGCTTCTCAACTTTAGTGTAAACTTTTTAAATAAGGAAACTTTTTAAATAAGAAAATTACTTTATAATGAAAGTGGAAATATGGGTGAAACAATCTATATATATAAAAATGAATTGCTGTTCGTTAGTCTCGCTAAAACTCAAAAACGGCTAGACCGATTTGAATAATTTTTTTTGTTTTGTTTCCTCTAATACAGGGGTGGTTTAAAACAAATAAGAATAAGAAAAACCAACCCCTAAGGTGGGGAAAGGGGGATTGAAAATTTGTGAACACATTAACTGGTGTTGCATTGTATACTTAACACATTAACTGGTGTGGCACTACAAATGTAACACATCTACTGGTGTGGCACTACAAACGTAACACATTTACTGGTGTGGCACTGCAAACATAACACATTTACTGGTGTGGCGCTATATAATTAACCATATTAACCTCTTTTAGGGAGGGGGTAACGAATTGTAGAGTGTGCTATCCATGTAGCGTGATATCTCCACCATGACCTACCTAAAACCTTCCCAGGGTCCATCGGAATTACCATGAAAAATTTCATCAAGAATGGTCTAGCCATTTTGAGATGTATAGCGAACAGATAGGTCCATGTCACGGAGTTCGAATATAGGCGACACTGGCTCGAGGTTTCGCTCTCGATACTTCTATCGTTCGAAGACGGGGGCGGAGCGGAGCAAACAGTGTCGTCATATGAGTCAACACAAGACAGCGAATGGGAACGAAGATCGTAATCGAGCATTAGGATTTGAAAGTTCGAAGCGGGAACGAGAGAGAGAGGGAGGAAGTAAGCGTGCTGTTTGCAACGGAGACGGACCGAAAAAGTACGTGGGCGAAGGTGTACGGCGACGAGGGAAGCGGCTCGCCGTCTAATGCATCAGTCACTACGACAGCGTTGGAGCCGTGCCGGCAAGCCTTCAGGGCGGAGAATTCTGCAACGGAGAGGCGGGAAACGAGCAGTGGTTTCGTCGGCTCGAATGGGAACGCCCGTATCCAGTCCTGCCTGTTACCGAAAACGTTAGCAGTTTCGCCTACAATTTTTGTGAGTACTTTTTCGTTAGTGAGCTGTGGCTGTCATGACATAGGCACAGTGTTCAGCGACTTTTATCGTCGTGAGCTTAGTGGCTGCACGAGGTTTCGAGGGGCTTGGCCCTGTGGTCTCCGTGCTTACCTAAATTACGAGTACGGTTTCGTATATATATCATAGTGTGTTGCGGAAACCTACCCTTGGTGATAAAATTCCCTTTATTAAGTTAAAATGAAGCAATTATTCCTAAAGGTGTCCAGTGCTTTCTATTAATGTTATTTGGTATGTTCTGTTTCTTATAGTATGACGAACATAATGAAAATGCGCCATTTGTAAGGCTAAAGGTTATCAATTGTTTTTAACTGATAAAGACTTTTACGGACTGGACATTAAATTATTGGCTAATGACTTTTTCTCCTTGTGAGATTTTGTGCTTTTTGCTAATTTCATACATAAGTGTTGTAATTTGTGTTTTACCGGAAGTGACTATTGAACTTGAAAACTCTGTAGTTTGTAATGTGATATTTTCATTGTGCGAATAATCGTGTGATTCAATATTTCTCAAGCATTGAATATTGTATGTTAAATATTTTGATTATTCTTTGACTTCCCCTTTGCTAATTTTTGTTTCAAGTTGAAATAGTTTTTATTAGCGGTTAAGCCTGTGTTGAACTTTAAGATATTTATTCTAGTTGATACGTAAGTGCTTGTTTTGTCTTTCGATAAGAGGACTATGCTTATTTGAGATCAAGACTGTTATTTATTATAGAAATTTCGGTGAGTTATACCGTGTTGTGTATTTGAATACCAAGGCACTTTATAGAAGTTGGTAACTTGTGTTATCCTTAATTGCATGGAAGTTGAGGTTACTTATTAGTTATTTGTTTCACACGAAGTTAGGTGTCTATTTTCAATTGTAAACTCTTTTTTATTTTATACTATGCCAAATTGAGAAATTGCATGTAGTTGAGGTTAAGGTTTACATTTTGTCCATTTTTATATTTCTTCTTTATTTTGAGTTTTCATGTTAATTATTAAACTCATTTTTTTTATCCTACCACTGTTTACGTGTAATATTAATTTCCACTGCGTCAGCTACTATTAGCCTGCTCATACACGTTACAGTCCATGTGTGTTTCTTTCTTATATAAATCTATAGTTTAATTCCAATCTTGATGAAATTTGCAAATTTGATCTTCAAAGCAAGAAGAAGGTCACTGTCTATTTGAGATTTCGAAAAAATAATATTTATCGTTAATAATTCATGGATTTAAATTCAAATTATGGACCAAAAATATATATCTCCTGACGAACAATGCAAGGTAAAGTTTGTGCAACAATAGACTGCCCTCTTTGTTTCAACAGTAGTGATAGCAACACAGAATTCTAAAAAAAATACAAAAATTGGAGAAAATATACCAGATTTAGCCAATCAAATAGTTATGTATGTAAGACATGTTCATTAAAACATGTAAATGAATCTCAAGACTGATCATTTTGTAAATTTCATTAACAAAATTATTTTGAGGACACACGACTTACATGCATAAATCGAGGACCACCCTCTTATAAAATATAATATTCTTCGGGCTTTCTAATTTCCTGACCATAATTTAAAGTTTCGCGTAATGGTCGTCAGCATACAGCTGGAAGGGTCTTCCTCCTCTGAGAATCAGTGAGAAGGCGTCGGAAATTTTAACAATACATATAATTCCTGTCCTTTGTGCTTTTCTTAGAATTGATAGTTATTAGAATGTAACATTTTCTTGAAAACCTTTAAAAATGAGCAGTAAATGGAAACAATGGAGAGTTAGCAGACTATTGAGAAACAGTGGAAAGGCAGCAGAGAAAGCAGCCCCTTCAGTATCGATTTTTCCAGCACAGTGCTTCAACTAAACAAGTGGTGAGTGACCCTGTGCCCGTCGATGCAAATGTGTCAACAGAAGAAACTGCGACTGCCAGATCACACCAAGTGAAGCATGCACCAGTTTTGCTTCAAGACCTCGAGAGCAGAGTGTGAATTGCAACAGTTTACCAATTAGAAAAATTGATGGAAAAATTCCGCGACCTGCATTCGAACCAGGAACCCCGACTGTCATGGTCGACGCCTCTATCAATTGGGCTATCACAGACACTTGAACAGCCATGTTGTCACTACGTGTCTTAAAGACAACCAAGTTGTCAAGAAGGAAAGCCCAATGGGAGATGGGCACCCGGTTCACAGATCGTGAATTTCTCCTATCCAAACCATCAGAAAGTTTGATGAACACACAATAAGAAATAAAGAAATTAAACTAGAGCAAACACAAACATTCGGTAAAGACTACTTGGTTGTCTTTAAGACACTTAGTGATAGCATGGCTGTTCAGTTGTCTGCGATAGCCCAATTAGTAGAGGCGTCGACCATGACAGTCGAGGTTCCTGGTTTGAATCAAAGTCGCAGAATTTTTCTATCCATTTTTCTAATTAATATCATTTATCTGATGCTTTGAGTTTGCTCCAGTTTAATTTCTTTATTTCCTAACAGTATATCAATTGTTGGAATTGCAGAGTACATAGACACAAACGATCATGTACCGGCAAAAAATAACGTGAGGTGTTCAGAGCTCGCTAGCGGGAATTCTATTAGGCCAAATGCAGTACATTTTGGTGTATATACTTAGTGGAACATGCAGTTTCGATTTCTGTAAAAAAAAGTACCAAAAGTCGCCAAAGGGGGCGCTTATTTCAAGAAAACAATGAATACATTTGCATAAGCGCGTTCCGTGTTGAGCAATCATGACAATAAAAGGCAAGTCTGAGGATTCCCCATCATTCACGAACGAATGGCTCGACGATGACGCTTACTCTGCCTGACCGGGTGTTATTAGTCAAGTTGTTTTATCAGAAGAGCGACAATGCAAGTGCTGCCCTTCGTGAATTCCGGCGATTGAAAACGTTACGAAGAGGACCGATGAGCATTACTAACTTACGGAAAATGATTGAACGATTTGAATCTATCGGAACTCTAGGAGTGCAACCAGGCCGGGGACGCAAACGAATCAGGCAGCAACACGTTGAAGAAGTTGCAACTGCTGTTGTGGAACAGATGACTACTGTGCAGGGTACCTGCAGTGCACACGCAATAGCACGCCAAACAGATATCCCATATTCGACGGTGAAGAATATATTGCATAAGATATTGACATTTTTTTCCCTATAAACTCACACCTGTTCAACAATTGCTTCCTGGAGATGAACGTACCCGAACTGATTTTTCGTTGAGATTTTTAGCACGTATGGAAGTGGATGATGCGTGGCTATGGCAAATTTTATGGAGTGATGAGGCACATTTTTATTTGAATGGTGAAATCAATACCCACAACTGCCGTATTTGGGCTGCATCAAATTCACAAGTGTGTCTGCTAACTCCTATGCATTCACCGAAACTAACAGTATGGTGCGGCTTTACTGCTTCTTTTATCATCGGCCCGTAGTTTTTTGAAGAAATCCGTTTCCGTGGACCGGTGACTTGTTCCGTCAATTCTGCCAGGTATGCCGATATGCTTGAGAATTTTGTGATACCACGATTGCAGGAAAAGGGTTGTCTGGATTCTACCATTTTTATGCAGGATGGTGCGCCACCGCACATCGGACGTCAGGTGAAGCAGATCTTGCGAGAACGGTTTTCAGACAACAGAATAATTAGTCGTGCATTTCCCATGGTATGGCCACCCAGGTTGCCTGATCTCAACCCTTGTGATTTTTGGTTATGGGGATATTTGAAAAGCCTTGTGTATCAAGCACATATTCCTGACCTCTCAACCTTAAAGGATCAAATAACGTTACATATCAGACTAATTAATGCAGATATGCTGCGAGCTGCCGTAGAAAATGTCGTGTACCGCATGCAGCTATTGGAACAGCACACTGGTGGTCATATTGAAACACATTTGTAATTAAAAATAAAACATTGTTTATTGTTGTTACTAAAGTTGGTTTGTACGGTATTTGTTCATTTGACAACTAGGTATTCATTGTTTTTTTGAAATAAGCGTCCCCTATGGCGACTTTTGGTACTATTTTTTTTTTTTTTTTTTTGCAGAAATCGAAACTGCATGTTCCAGTAAGTATATACACCAAAATGTACTGCATTTGGCCTAATAGAATTCCCGCTAGGGAGCTCTGAACACCTCACATTATTTCTTGCCCACCCGGTATATACACCAAAATGTACTGCATTTGGCCTAATAGAATTCCCGCTAGCGAGCTCTGAACACCTCAAGTTATTTCTTGCCCACCCGGTATTTGCGACAGCCCTTTGAGTTTTGGGATTTTCCGCAGAGATAAGACGCTTGACTTTGGCTACAACCTCCGGTGTTCTGCTTGGAGTAGGTCGTTGTCTTGAGGGTCCAGGTTCGTCCAACGTTGCTGGTATTGCGGTTTTTCTGTTTTTATTTAGTATGTTACAGATTCCTGCCTTAGAAATGGCGAGACCCCTGGATTTGCATTGTTTTATAATCATGGAATAGGATTACTTCACATTTATACAGGGTGATTCTGAAAAAGTGTTTATATCTGTAAGCAATGACAGAGGTGACCAGAATGAACATTTTGTTTTAATACAATGCGATTCCGAATTTCAACGCTAACTGTTATATGAGCAGAAATAAAAAAGCCGCCACCAAGATCAACAAGTTAATAACTTAGGTTCTGCAATGCCTAGAATAATGAATTTTGGAGGAATAATAGGGTACATACAACTCTGTATACCGTTAAAATTTGATCGTATTCCAACGAGTAGTTTCCGAGTTACGCACTCGCATCTGAGCACTGTTACGATTTTTTCCGAGTTAACTGCTCGTTGGAATTCGTTCAAATTTTAACGGTATACACAGTTTTATGTACCCTGGTATTCCTCCAAAATTCATTACTCTAAGCTTTGCAGAACCTGAGTTATTAACTTGCTTATCTTGGTGGCGGCATTTTTATTTCTGTTCATATCTCAGTTAGCGTTCAAATTCGGACCCACATTGTATTAAAAGAAAATGTTCATTCTGGTCACCTCTGACATTGCTTACAGTTATACACACTTTTTCAGAATCACCCTGTATATCCTTCCCAGTATCTGTTGATTTTTGGTGGCATTCTCGCAGCTAACGTTTGTACAACGATTAAGAATGATGAAGCTATGTCTCCTTTATAACTCCTCACGACCGCGTAGCCTTGTCACACGTGGCTGGAGAATTTGCATATGTAAATCGTTTAGTTGTAACGTACTCAACTCTCTGTATATGGTGTTTTTGCGGTGTGAGGTACTATCCATCAACAGAATATTCATGGACACTTCTTTACCTTTGTCATTTGTGTACATTTGTGGTTAGTGTGTCTTCAGCGTTTCACTAGTGTAATAGTGAGTTAACTGAAAGGTGTTACTTACAAATGTCGTTTTATGGCGGAACACATTTAAAAGAAAACTTATTTTCTCCAATTTTATTTTTTAAGGGGAATTCACATGTAATTCATATTTTACCAACAATAATTTAACTCGATCAAATATTCAGGCCAGTCAAAAGGCTAAAAAGAATTTCGATGAACTTCATCAGTACCTGTTTCAATTTTATATTTTAACGAATTCGTTAATCATTTGAAAATATTAACTAAATTTTAGATCTCAACTAATTCAAATTTTATACGGTTTTCCGCATTTGGATAAAGCGGCGAGCGTTTCACTGAAAATTAAATACGATTCCATTCCATTTTTTATTCTAGAATTGGAGAATGAGGAGGAGGGCGGTCGTGTTAAACGTTCCCCTAAGGCAACGAATTACACAGGCGCTTCGACCGAAGGAAGGATTTTTATTTCCTATTCCCCTGAGTGCCGGGTTCGAATCCTAAATGAAATAGGGCTTAGGGAAGAAATCCTATCTTCATTCCTCACTCACCAGTTCTCTAACCCTAATAGAACGAGACAAAACTGCAGCAAATGGCTTCAAGTAACTCATATTGGATACATGTAGCAATTTATAAAAAATAGTTGAAAGGAGAAATAAAAGACAGGTAGAAAAACAAGAAAGGTTTCGGGTTCGTTCTCACATCACTGGGTTCAAATGACCACTGATGGTCTTTCTCTCACGCTACTGACTGCGAGATGTTTATCGGAGAGCCGTCTTCCAAAAAAAATCAGCTATCGGTTGAGGAAACTTCTAAATGATAACCCTATGGAAAAATACAATAGATAATTTTTTTCTTTCACAAGACACTGAAAAAGCAAAGAAGCAAGGAAAATTTTCCTGTGAACGACAGAAAAGAGAACAAGAAAAAATATTCAATCAATAACAGCTATACCACTACTAAAGGTGTAGACTTCCTTATGAAGTTAATATTCATTGAAACTTATAACGAATATTGACATAAAATAGGACCCGTTCTCCCGCAGAATCAAAAATCCTTTGTTGTAGTAGTAGCATCATCTAAAATAGATAAAACTAATGTTAATAGAAATACAATAACATGAATTTTAACTGCAAACATGAATAAGGAATTCATTCTATCACTGTTCAAGCTGTACTTGACAATTATTAGAATCTCTTACAGTTAATATTTTTAGTGATTCAAAACTAGAGCTCATCAATTTGGGGCAGATTTCATTATAACTTCAACTTTTAACATGAAAAAGTGAACCAGTGTTATATATTGGTAAAATTAGCTTTTAAATTTAAATATACGCATGTTTTGTCAAGTTCAAATACAATGTAGACAGAAGTCATGATACACAAAAAAATTGTAAGTAGACTACAAAGCACAAATTATGACTACACGATTAAACACAATAAAAGTGCACACTACATAATTTCACATTTCATGGACGACATAAAAATTTACGCCTCCACATAAATATAGATACAATTGCACCAATTACCTAAGAGTACACATAATTTTTAAAAGGCATACACATATACATGTACACATAATTTGCGCTGGACAAATGCAAAATAGTTCATATTGTAAGTGGGCTTCACATTGATATTATGAAAAATGATGTGATTGAAAAGTACCTAAGATTTCCCCAAATTTATTGAGAATTAATACAGAAAGTTCACACTCAGTAAACAATACTCTTCGTAGATTGAAAACAATATTTGAAACATACTTACATTCCAAAAACTTAATCAAAGAACTTAACATTTCATTATTATCCTAATTCATCGAAGTCATACAGTGGACCAAATATATCTTGAGATCTTGATAAGAAAACGCAAAAAACTGCTTACAAAATACAGAAAACATCATCCACAAAGAGCAACTCCGAAACGAAAATGCAGAACACTTATTGGCATAATTATTTCCCTCTAAACAGAATATTACCATAATGATTGAAATGCACATCTTTAAATCCATACACCGTGCAAAATACACACAACACTCCCACCGTATACATCAAGCCTCAGAAATGGCTGGGAAAGGCACTCCATGATAGTCATCATCCTATCCTCAACCATTCGCAGGAAAGCGTCGAATTTTTGGTTGAGAGTTTTTTTGAAAAAAGTGAAGGAATCATGTAGTCTTTAGTACTACAAAAATACATTAATTATGAAATGGTCGTGGATCATGAATTTCTATTTTTCGATAATTTCATTATTTGAAAGATGCGTTATCGAGGATCCGACTGATGGAACTTGCATTTTTTCGGAAATAAATACTTTCGCCGTCAGGCGGCTCTGAGGGTTCACAATGTCACTTTTTCACCATTATTTTAGGCGACAATTTTGGTAGCCGTAACGAGTGCTGCCGACAATTGCCAATTGAACATCTGACTGACGTATTAGATTTTATACCTTACGGACGCCCCCTCCCTCTCACAGAACTATGCATTCCCGGATATCTGTGCACAGTACTTTTTTTTTATTCTTGTCCTGCCAGGAAGCACCTCAAAAATTTTGTACAGACAATTCGGGGACATCTTTAATAATCAAGTAGCAATCTAACTAAAAAGGTACGCAAGTTTAGCGACATAAATACTCTACAGGATGTTTCTGAATGGTGGTACAAACTTTTAGGACAGGTTTCAGGGGCCAAAAGAAGCAGAAAATGTCATATGAATATGGGGTCGAAAATACTTCTTTCTAGAGTTATAACGGTTTGAAGGAATCCTGCATAGACGAAATTGCAAAAATGAAATTCGCCGAAAATAAATTCTGCAGGCGCACGCATTCACTTTTCCTTCCCTTCTCCTCCACCTTCTCTTCCACCTTCCCCTTTCAATAAATAAAAATATAAATATGCAAAAATGAGGACGAACCATTAAACACTCAGCAGTTAATCAGCGCTTGTCAACAATTATGCAATTCAGGCCGCTAAGAGTCGACAATGGTGCTCCAAGAACGTTTCGAATTTGATGTTTTCAAGAATTTTCTTCAGACGGTTTTTTGAATTGTCGTCACTCTTCATCTACTACAGGATCTTCAAACCGATATAACTCTAGAATGAAGCGTTTTCGACCGCATGTTCATAAGAAATTTTCTCTCTGTTTTGGTCCCTGGAACATATCCTAAAAGTTTGTACAGACCATTCAGAAACACCCTGTATACTATATGAGGGCAAGTCAGTAAATAATAAGTTATCGCTTCATCGTCGAGAAAGTGTTCACCCGAAAGATGATGCTTGAGATGCTGCAAAAGTTCCAGTAGGAAGTCCTCGAGCATCCTCCGTATAGCCCTGATCTTGCTCTAATCGATTTATATCTTCTTTCCAAGCTGTACAAAGGAAAGTCACCGCCTGGTTCAGACAACAGCCCAAAGAATTTTATGCTGCTGCTTTGGAGGGGCTTGTGAAACGATAGGAAAAGTGACTCGCTGCGGAAAATAAAAGTAATTTACAAATCAGTACTTTTATTTGTTTCATTTGTAGATCCCCAATTTAGATATTAACTTACCCTCAGTATAAATACAAGTTTATTCATAAGTCAACGGGGTTTCCGAACGCTCTTCGACAAAAACAGAATACTATATCAAAATCTATCATTGAATACAGAAACACTTCCATTGTGGAATTCGTGCATATCTCAATGAACAGTTTCCCCGATGTTGAATTGGTTACGCTTCCGAAAAGGACATACATTGCTTACCTGTTTCCATGCTCTCACCCAAGTCGTTGCGTCAAGGTTCTTATTTAACTGCCCCTATAGAACAGGATTTGCAAGCACGACATATTGCATGCAGGAGCTAGGACATTGACGTCGTTGCATTAGCTGTAAAAATTTCGTGCTCCAGGAAGGCTTCCAAAGTTTCTGTATTTGTTGAAATGCATACATTTATTAAATTTTGGTTTCAGTTTTATGCTTTTTATAGAACGGCGTACGGAAATCCCCGAGTGACTTATGAATAATCCAGAATGCAACACAGTAAATTATGTATTGACAGAGTAATAAACCATTACGGAATGACAAAACCAAGTACCGAAAGGCTAAACTAATCGCCGTCACAAACTATTTGAAACATATTTCCAACATTTTTGAATTGCTTTTGAAAACCTTAAATCAGGTTCCAGTGGTTCTAATTCGATAATCTACGAATTTTATAACTATTCTTATATATTCATTCTTGACATATCGTTACTTGTTGTTTGATATGTTACATGCCCTATCTTAGCATTGAAAATTTCTAATAGTACCATAATGGTAACACATTCGTTCATGCTATGATGTTTCAAGTTTATTGATAAGCTTATTACATGCCATATCTTTGCATTGAAAATTTCCAAATGGTATCATAATGTTATCATTAGCACTGGTACCAGCTTAGTAAAAATCGTCAGTCTTCGAAGTTATTAATTACACTGGTCAACACACATTTTGCTACCAAACATTTAAAAGTCATTTTATGGTAAATTTGTTGCACTGATTCCGAATATGAGATCAGTTTTTTCAAATTGGTTCTAGTTTTTGAGATATTTAATATAGTTCATTTTCTACGTTTCAACGTGTATATTTATCCAGTAGAACTGCAACTTTGACAAACGTAGGTTTTCTGGACTAATTTGAGTGTGCTGATTCCATATCTGAACTCCAAATTTTTCTCTCACGTCAGGATGTTAAGTTTCAGTGGTGTAAAACAGTCTCATGATGTCAAATTTAAACAATGGCTACCATTAAAATTTAAACTAGTTTTATAACTCGAGATCTTGACGTGATAGGAAAATTTGGAAGTCAGATTTGGAATCAGCACGCTCAAATTAGTCTAGAACACCTATCTTCCCCGATACCAAAAATGTTGTTGACCAGAACTATTGGTAGTCATTTTATTATGTACACAATTGTTTTTGCAGATTACAAAAAAACTAGAGCCAATTTTGCATTTTCACAGTCATATTCGTGTTCAGCACATTGAACTCATTAAGAAATCGTTATTTTCATATCGGAAGCAAAAAAGTTTTGAAAATTTGTTGCCCAGTGTTATACTTATACAGGGTGTCCCAAAAATGACTGATGGAATTTGAAAATCAATAAAAAAAAGACGGAATGCGATAGATATGTATCGTTTGCAGCCTTATGCTTAGGAAATCAGGGAATTTTATCCCATCAAATTTCAAAATTAGTTAACATTTCTACCAAGAGAAGGAGCTGCAGGCGATCTGTAATATAGTTAAAATGAAGTATTTCAGCTCGCCATTCCATAGTTCGTCGTCAAGCTGATAGCGTGTGCTGTTGAGATTGCAAGTCCGCTCTACCAAAATGTTTTTTTGCAACAGTCCTTGCAACATTTTCATAACGGTTTTTATTTTTTCATAGTTTTCAGCGCCACCTGTGGGTGAAAATGTTAACTAAATTTGAAATTTGGTGGGATAAAATTCCCTGATTTCCTAAGCATAAGGCTGCAAACGATACATTATCTATCGCATTCCGTCTTTTTTTATTGATTTTCAAAATCCATCAGTCATTTTTGGGACACCCGGTATATTCGTGGAGGACGTTAGTAGACGGTACACTATGTTGACAAAAGTGACCGGACACCCCCTGGAAAGCAGATAGACTGGTCATGACGTCTCAACTACGTATCGTATGATGATAAAATGACGGCTTATGGTCGGAAGAACATCATACGAGTGCAATCAGTCAACATGAGCGGACGTCGAGTGTTGCATGAGTGGGAAAGAGGCATGATCATAGGCACCCATCGATTCGGACATTCCATAAGAGCGATTTTTGACACCTTCCAGATTTCACGGTCGACAGTTGGTAATGATGTGGCAAAATGGAAACGAGAGGGTGTCGTAAAACCTGTAACCCGACCAGGAAGGCCTCGAATATTGACCGATAGGGATCGTCGAAGTTTTCGACGATTGTGAGAGGCAACCGGCTAAAGCCGTTGGACACCATTGCCAGAGAGTTCCGGATGGCATCTGGGAGTGATGCCAGTTCCCGCACAATTCGTCAAGAACTGTCAGGACTTGGATTCCATGGACGAGCGGCCGCCTATAAGCCGAACAACACACGTCAAAAGCACGTTGCCATTGGACAATGGAGGAGTAGAAAAACATCATGTGGAGTGATGAATTACGGTACTTGATGTGGCAGTCTGACGGGCTTGTGTGGACGTGGCGAATGCCCGGAGAACGGCACCTACCGACCTGCATTGTCCCCACTGTGAAGTTGGGAGGTGGCGGCATCATGGTGTGGGATGTTTCTCTTGGTTTGGACTTGTACCCCTGGTTTTAGTGCATGGACCCTGAACGCCGTGGGTTACCAAGAACTCCTGGACAATTCAGCGCTTCCAACCATGTGGCATCAGTTCGGTGATGGCCCTTACACATTCCAACATGATAACGCGCCCGTGCATAAAGAGCGCGTCATTACATGGGGGTGCAAGAGCTCGAGTGGCCAGCTCAAAGGCCCGATCTGAACCCCATTGAGCATCTCTGGAATGAGTTGCAGCGCCGGTTGACAGCCAAACCTGTTCGCCCCAAAATAAACACAGAATTCTATGTCATGTTGAAGGAGGAATGGAAGGCAATACCTGCTGCCGTTTACCGCAACCTCGTGGAAAGTCTTCCTAGACGGGTCCTGGCTGTAATAACGGCACATGGCGGACCAAGTCTTACTGAGACCATCACAGCGCCAGATGTACCAGATCCAAAGGGTGTTCGGTCACTTTTGGCAACATAGTGTACATCTTATCATTGGATTTTTTGAATAGTACCATAATGTTGTCATTAGACATGTACCACTGAATCAAATTCAATCATTTCGAACTTTGTGATTATTCTTATATATTTGTTCATGTAGGTCGTTATAAGTCGTTTGGTATATTACATGCCATATCTTAGCAGTGAAAATTTACAATGTTACTATAGTGGTATCATTAGAACAGGTACCCCTGAATAGAAATCGACCATCTTCGAACTTATTAGCTACTCTTATATATTCGTTCAGGACATGTCATTCCAATTTGTTTGATATATAACATGACATATTTTAGCATTGAAATTTTTCAGTGGTACCAAAGTGGTACCATATTACATACTCCCTCAAGAAAACTAATTGCAAATTTAATTACACTTTAAATGGTTCTAAATTACCACAAAAAACAGTTACTAAGGATCTAGGTGTCATCTTTAATTCCAAATTAAGCTTTGTTGATCACATCAATTTTATAACTTCTAAGGCCTATCGAGCTTCCTATTTTATCATTAGAAATTCCTTAAGTTTTAATAATATCAACTTTTCCATTTTCGTTTTTAATACCTTAGTCAGATCTACATTAGAATATGCCTCTGTTATTTGGTCTCCTTATCATGTAAAATTGCAATTATTTTTAGAAAAAGTACAGTCAGATTTCTTACGTACACTTTTTAGACTTTTTCATCCTACTTTTTTAACAATAATAGATATGTGTCTAATACTTATCTCCGAAATGTTTTTAAATGGGAGAAATTAATTAACAGACGAATTATACTTGATCTCTGTTACCTTTTTAAATTATACCGCAATATAATTTATTCTTCAAAATTTCTAAATTCAGTTAATCTACGTGTACCTATGTTAAATTCTAGAAACAATGACATATTTTATTTACCTTTTCCAAAAAAAAAATATTATAAGCAATCTCCCTTTTTATAAAATGTTTAAATTTTGTAACGTCATGTCTGATAAAATTGATCTAAATTTTATGAGTTATAATCAATATAAACAAACTATTATTAAAAAAAACCACTTATCTTATAATTCTTTACCTAGATTTGCTGATTAATATTTCTACGTTTATTTTTTTATTACTGATAATATACAATTTTTATTGATTTAAATTTTTTAAAATTATAATCACTATGTTAAAAACGACTTTGAACTATTATATTTATCTTATAATTACTTTCCTTGTCTATATTTAATAATGCTATATTTATTCTTTTTATATTATATTTATTTTTTATACTGTATCATTGTATTATTTTTATTATTGTAAGCTGTTATTGGGCTGTCATAGCCCGTTGCTTGCAAAGTAACAAACAAATGGTGCCAGTAGAACATGTACCAGTGAATCAAATTCAACCATATTCAAACTTATTAATTACTCTTATATGTTCGTTCATGACATGTCATTACAGGCTGCTTGATATATTACATGATATAACTTAGCATTGGAAATTTCCAATGATGCCATAATGGTATCTTTAAAACATATACTACTGAAACAATTTCACTAAAAGGTCATGTTAGAGGATTCAGAGATGCCATGGGTCCAGATTTTATTCTTATGGACGATAATGCATGTCCCGACAGAGTTCTGATGGTGGAGGACTTACTGCAAAGTGAGAATATTCAATGTATCATGTGCCAGCAAGATCTCCGGATTTGAACTCGATTGAGCATGCATGTGAGAAAACGTACATAATAACATTATATTCGCTCTTGTCATTTCGAGTTGTTTGATATACTACCTGGTATATCTTATCATTGAAAATTTTAGGAGTCATAAGGGTACCATTAGAGCACGTACCAGTGTATCGATTACGACGATCTTCAAAATGGTTCATGCGCGGAACCATATTTATCAATTGGTAAAAACAGTAATTAATAACGTTATAATCGCTTATAGCTTGTCATTACGATTTGTTTGATTTATTATTTACTACTGTATATCTTAGCATTGAAAATTGCTAGGTGGGTTCATAAAGGTACCATTTGTGTATGTGCCATTGAACCGATTTCGATCATCTTCGTGACCATATTAATCGATGGCGAAAACACATTTCTAAAATTTTTCATAGCCTTCGAGAAGATAAGAGTTATGAAGACAGACTCCACTTTCCTCCACAGTAATAGCATAAAGCACCTTTCGGTACTTAATAATAACTGACATCATAACAGATTATACATCACTCTTAAAGATATACCAAAAAAAAAAGAATCATACGTATTGTCTCCAACCTTTAGGTTAAAATTCTACCGAAGGTAGAGGAGTGTAAACTAAAAATTTTGATTAGGGAACCGATGGAAGGAAATGCATATTTCAGAGGTCACGAAATCTTGTTGTGCGCGAAGGATGTGGTTGTTATCAAGTGTCAAAATAGGAGTCGGTGCTTAAAAATAGAAATAGCAAACTTTAATGAACGGTTAAGAAATAAATAAAGGTGCATTCCCATAGCTTACTAGAGCTTTAAAGCGAAGCTTGAGCTTAAAGCAAATTCTAATCGCGAGAAAAATGCAGCTGTAGTTTGCAAGCTTTAAAGCAAAAGCTAGCGTTGAAGGTATCCCAAAGCTAACGTGTCTCGCGAGAAATCGCAGACGGGAATTAAAAAATAAAAAAAAAAAAACATGGCGCCTCTCAATGCATGAAAACGTCTGTTGTTACAGAGAAGGAGTTCAATTTTAAGAAGCTATTGATAATTAATCTTAAAAGTATTTTGTAAAAAGGAAAACATATTTCCAATTTAGCAATACGTGATATTTATTTTTATTTTCGCTGACGCTACAATAAATGGTATAAACAAAATTAAACAAAAACAACCAAATTTAAATAAACAAAGCTATTAATTAATTAAATAAACTTAAGTAATAAATAAAGTAAAATAATACACATGTTAATAAAATAAAATGAGTTAAATAATAACTAAATAAATATGATAAATTCAATAAAAACTATAATTAATTAATGAAGACGATGTATAATAAATGAATAAAATGAAATAAATTAAAATGAAATAAAATAAAATAAATTAAAATGAAATAAAATAAAATAAAAATAAAATAAAAACAAAAATGAGTTTACCGCCAAAGCGGATAAAGGGAGCACATTTATAGCATCATACATGGATATATAAAATTAACCAACATTTTAAAACACTTTAGAGAAAATATATAAATATGAAAACTAAATTGTAAATTATTATTTAAGGAAACAATTGTATAGAGAGAATTTAAACAAATATACTTGGAGAATTGAAATGTTAAATAGAGAGTGAAGTTATTCTTTATGTATTTAAACAAATAAAAATTCTTTTATTTATAGGCATTCTCACATAATGTTAAACGAAATGATTCTCAATTGCTGAAGCGTTCTGTGTAAGCATCTGTTATTCGTTCATATTCTATTACTAAAGTGTTTCTAAGTTATCAACCATTGAAGCAAGCGATTAGCAACTAGCAATTACCAATACGGCTCACAGTAATTAGTTTTGGATATTAGGCCTAACAGCAATATGCTCTTGATACAAATAAGCTATGGATAACAATAGGTCTAACAACTCGTAAGGAGTTGGTTGATATATTACACGCCATATCTTAGCACTGACAGTTTCCAAAGATAACATATAGCACGATTAAAACATGTACTACTAAACAATTCCAACTATCATTAATTACTCGTTATAATCACTCATGACACGTTGTTACGAGTTGTTTGATATATTACTTGCCATAACTTAGCATTGAAAAGTTCCAGCGTTACCATATAGTACCATTTGGCACCATTAGAACAAGTGCTACTAAGCCAATTCCAACAATCATTACTTACTCGTTATATTCACTCATAACTCGTTGTTACGAGTTGTTTGATATATTGCATGACATATGGGGGAGGCCAGTTCTGTGAAGTTAAGCAACATCAGGCACGGCTAGTCACTGGATGGGCGACCATCAGTGAGACACGATTCTTCACCCCCCCCCCCCG
>JAHWFO010029886.1:444878-480134 GCA_023313115.1 Rhysida immarginata
AGAATAATGGCTACCGCACACGCCGGAAGTAAAGCCATAAGTCATCCAGTGACGTCACAATACGCATGCGCGTTAAGCACTTCTGACAAACTGGACCTACCTGTTATTCTAGATTACCTTGCTGGCAACCACACCAAACTGCATTGGTGATTACAATGCTGATTGAACGGCTGTAAGAAATTCACGAAACCGCTGCGATCATATGAAATTACAAATAAGGTGAAAGGTTCTATTTTGCAACAATATGAACTTATTATAGAGACCGAGGATGGTCTACGACCGAAAAACGTTTCTATAATAAATTCTTATTATTGCAAAGTAGAACCTTTCTCCTTATTTATACAGGGTGTTGTTAAATTTCACGTCAAAAATGTTGGGGGTGATGGAATACGCGATTCTAAACAAAAAAGTTCATATGAACATGGGTCCGAATTTGAACGATAACTGAGATATGAACAGCAATGAAAATGCCGCCACTAAGATCAACAAGTTAATAACCGACTTTCTACAATATCTAGGATGATGAAATTTGGGAAAAAATAGGGTACATAAAATTGTGTATACCGTTAAAATTTGATCGAATTCCAACGAGTAGTTTCCGAGTTACCTAGTCAACATCGTAACAAGTGAAGTGTAGAAAGTGAGTTATTAACTTGTTGATCTTAGTGGTGGCATTTTTATTTCTGTTGATATCTCAGTTATCGTTCAAATTCGGACCTATGTTCATGTGAACTTTATTGCTTAGAATTACATATTCCATCACTCCTATCATTTTTGACATGAAATTTAACAACATCCTGTATATGTGCAACATGGACCCAACTTAATCGTATAATCATATGTAATTACCTTGTATGTATAGAATTTTTAAGTATTTGTATATTCGTTAAGTAAAAGCCATGACGGGCCCTAGACATTAAAAAATCAGCATCTACTTAGGACATGTTTCATAACAATATAATTATTAAATAGTAATAAAATCTTGCAACATTCCAAGAAAGAGCTTTAGCTGTGACGGAATAATAATATTAAATTCGAGAACTTAAAATCTAGCTAAAGTTACTAATAAACAACGGAAATTCATTTAATTCTTTCTATATTTACGTCTATTTAATTGCTCAACGATAATCGTTTTGTCGAGGCTATTTAATGGAATTATTGAGCCTGGACAAAGCGATTATCACGTGCGCGTTGCTCATGTCAACAATGCTTAAAAGATGAACAGAAAGTAACAGTGTAATTATTCTTGACGAATCGATTATAACTTTGGTACATTTTGCAATCATTCAGAAAATTTAATAATGATTTGGAATAGCATAAAGTAACTTTGACTATTACCTGAAACTAAAAAGTAAAGGTGTCTTAGTTTTGAATCTGCAGTCCGAAGCATTGAATCATAATCATAGAAGGGGAAGTAGGGAAACTTCCTTATTGTCACGTAGATTCCGTCAACGAGAGCGGATCTCAAAGGATGACTGTAAGGGTTAAATTTTATTATCATTGAATAAAACTTTAGTTATTCCAAACAGAAGTACTGAGACGAGTGAATTTCTAATTTTTAATTAGCAGAGATTTTTAATTAAATCAAATTTGGTTAAGTACAATTCGACTTGAATTGAATACAGATTCAAAACATTCGAAAAATTTAAATATAAATGAAAATAAATGATATTGTAATCATTACTGGAATTTAAGATAAGTATATTGGAAATTATTACAAATAACGTTGCGTCAACCATACAGAATCAATCTTCTCCGGAGCTTTGTCTTCTTGGGCTAGCATATTGGAAAACAAAAAAAAAAAAAACATTTCACGGATGCAAGTGGACTCTCCATACGATGCTAGCGAATCGGGAAGTCCAACTTCGTAGATACTTCAGCAGGTAAGACAGGATTCCTGGTTCCGGAAATTCCAGAAAAATAGAAAACGCATTAATTGCAAATAAACGATTGAAAATAAAGCTAGTCTTAATCACACACTAAGTTAGTTAGTTTTGGGGAGTTAGGGTGCAAAGACCGTTTAGGTCACCATGCACCTCCACACACTTAGTACGGAGGCGAAAATAAAAGTCCACAAACGTAATTGATTCTAAGAGTAGAATTAAAGTTAGTATTTCTATCAATTCATTGAAGTATTAGTTCCTATGCAAGAACTTATCATTTCAATTAAATTTATTAGTAAGCGTCCATGTTTTTATGGAAAACTAGAAGCGAACCATCCGATTGTATATTCGGAAAATAACTCATTGTTAGATAACGCATTGTTAGATTTTTTCTTTGTTGTGACAACGTCCACCGTCGCCGATTTTATATAAATGATGTTAATTATTTCGGCACATCGAAATAACAAAACTTTATATGGCATAATTGATTACGCGGAGTTACAGATAGAAGGAAGTACGTTCGAGTTTAGCTATAAAAAGAATGACGAATCTAGTAAAAAAAACAACAACGTTCTTGAAATGTACTCTGAAATGGATATTTCTTTCAGTTTCCACATTTAAAAATGTGTCTCAGAATTTTTTCGATCATTTCAAATAAACTTTTTAGGCCTAGTGTACTTTTTAGCTTCTTAAATAGGTACATTTACATTTACACCCTGAATAGTTACAGATGACATCGTCGCGTGGCTGAGTATGACGTTCGTGGAACCGGTTCCTCGCATGCGATTCGACTGCAGTGCCGCGATTTGAAAGAATCGATTCTCCCGGTTCCAGGAGTCATTCGCGCACAATTCTAGTATTTTGTTTACAATTCGAAGGACGGCGTAACAATGACAGCGCTGGTGACGTAAACCCAGCGCGTCACGTTGACGGGGTCATCCCGAAGAGATCACGTGGTCGTAAAAAAAAAAAAAAAAGAGAAAAAAACGATATGGCGGAGGTCGAATGAATATGACGAGGAGTCTGGCTTTGACTGCACGATTAATTGAAACAGACCGAAAGAGGTATTTCAGAATAGAGAAGTGTCCCGCAAAGGCTATGCGTCAAAGAAAATCCGAAAGACGGCAGCGAGCGAGCTAGGCGCTGAAGAAAGGAATATTTGGAGAACCGCGATGGCGGCCGGCGAGCTAAACGACCGACGTGGCCGATGGCGTTTCGACGAGCGTGAGAGGGAAAGAGACGAGCCTCTATGAACACGAAGAGGTTAGATAGAGGAAATTCTATCTCATTCCTCGTTGCGGATACCGTCGACGGCTTCTCCGACGAGCGGTGGCGAGCTACCTCCACCCTGTGTTTCTCGACGGCGTTGGATGGAACATTCCCGTTCAACGAGGCCGAGTTTTTATTCCTGCAGCGGAATGTGACCGAACACTGTAGGATTTTCTTTGTTGGTGACACTCCATTATCAGTACAAACGGTCAGAATACAATATCTGACCGTATTTCACTGTGGAATATATAATTCTCTCATTGAACTATTTTATGCCGTTTTCCGCCATGAGACGGCCGGGCTATTTGAATGTGACGAGATTCTGCGGGTATTCCTGTTCTCTTTAGCTGAATATAGTTTAAGAGGAACAGGGAGAATACTTCCGCAGTTTCCGTTGCCATTCCTTTAGTGCCTTCTATTTCTTTTTGGGAAAATTCCTTCTCGTCGTAGGAAAGACTATCAGATACAATTTCCGTTACCAACTCTCGCGAAGTTTGGAAGCGAGTCGAAGTTGTCTCTACCTAAGTGAAGAGTGCGCGGCCTCCATAATATTTGACTTTGCTTCATATCAATTTATTACGCAAAGGAACCGTCACTTCCAAGGAATTAAGTAAAGAGTACCGTCGATACGATATAAATTTCTTTATTGACTGTCTTAATGCGGAGAATCATAAGTATAGAGCTTATTCATGAGCCTTACAATATGGCGGCAGCAGCTTCAGCTCCGACTTTGATTGGCGGCAGCAGCTTCAGCTCCGCCATTGATTGGCAGCTAAAGCTGCTGCCACCATGTTGTATACCAGTTTCACGCTGTGATTGGTTGCTGCGGAACGACGTCACTCTGATGAATAAGCTCTATTGCTCATTGGCGTAATTCTCTATTTCAAGTCTAGTGTCTCCGACTATGAACTGAGATGTTAGTCCTCATCTTTTCATCGTATCTCTACTGAACGTTATTTTCAAAGACGTATCCCTCTATTGTGTCTCAACTTCTTAATTCGTTCCGGCGGCGGACATACTTATGGATAAAAGTCCGACGATCAATTTAGCAAGTGTTTGTTTCTACGTTCTTCATAGTGCGCTTAACAGTTTTTGATTATAGAGTGCTACTCTATGACAGCTTGTTGTGCTACGAATTTAGCATTTTGTTGCGGTGAAATTTTTGTGTTCATTACGCAAGTGAAGTGAAATGTGCTACTCGTAGCATCAGTGAAATCCTAAAGCGTGTTTAGTGCATTCAGTTTCTAGTGTGTTATTTTTGCGTTTAACTATAAGGGAATAATCCCTACCATTAAAGTAGTGTTTTTACATTGTGCTACTGTAACACACATAAAATTTTTATTGCGCATACGAAATTTTTGTCGTTATAAATTCTCCAAAAACAGTATTTTTCTATGAGTTATGACAATGCCTTATAGGAAATAGACTATTACTGTAGTGGTAGAAACCCCGCGATTCAAAAGTGTTGTATGCATTTGAAGTTGTTGTTCTTTGACCTGTTGAGAAAAAAAACCGAATAAAATAAATGGAAAATGATTAATGCTCCTAAAAATACACTAAATGTTAAAGAAGTTGGATGTATTGTTGGAATAGATGAAATAAGATAATGCGAGAAAACGTTTCTCTTGACGGGAATAAAGAACTTTGGAGGCATTGTTGTCGGAAAATAGTTAGAATTTTTGGAGGTAAAAAAAAATTAAAAATTAAAAAAGAAGAGATGTAATGGCGTCAGGCAGGGAGAAAGGAGTGTTTTCGTGGTGTCGTCCTGAACGATGAGGGAAAAGATAAAGGAATTCACCAGTCCATTATGACTTTAGTTAAACGCAGTATAACCTGAAATAAATGAAAGTTAAACAGTTTAATTGAAAATAAAAACAATATGTGAATGATGCCTTTTGGGAAGTCCTGAGTCCGAAAATTGTAGTCCTTTGACTCGCCATTGAATAGGGAGACGACCAAATGAAAAACCGTTCCATTAGACATCATCCTGGCACCGATCTCACTAAAGCATGTTCGTCATTTTACGATCCGGTAAGGTGGGGTGAATATTTTGGGCCATGATATCAAAAATTGAATCCAAAACTACCATTGTTCCATTTTACTTTGAGCAGAATCGAAGGTATCCATCCCCGAACTTACAGCGCATGGAATTTGGAAGGGCAGGAATCTCACTAGACGATGCAAGGTTCGATGCAGATTAAGGAAGATGTGTACGAAAGTCACGACGACGTGCCCCGTTCGAAGTTCATCTGTAGATCGACCAGCGAGTCCATGAACCATAGCTAGGTAATCTTAGGTTTATGTTCGGCGGTCCTGCCTAACACTAACAATATTAATACAACCCTTTGATACATACCCCCGCCCCCCTTCTGACTTACCTATTGTCCCCCGTCGACATAATCCCTTCAGGGCCTAGTAATCGGACTGTCAATTAATTCGTGACTTTGCAATCCTAAAAGAAGGAAGCTCTTGAACTAGATAGTGAAACAAAATAAAGG
This sequence comes from Rhysida immarginata, assembly GCA_023313115.1. NCBI lineage: Eukaryota > Metazoa > Arthropoda > Chilopoda > Scolopendromorpha > Scolopendridae > Rhysida > Rhysida immarginata. Next base: position 450,529 of record JAHWFO010029886.1, read on the forward strand.
TAACAATTACTTAAATGGAATGTTACCAAAAAGACTCAAAAAATATTATGAAGAATTTTGATATAAAAATCCTTACCTGTAACGCAGATGAGATTATGAAAATATTATAATTGGTGAGACGATACATTTCATCCAAAAACGGACTAGCCAGTCGGATTGAAAAAAAAGGAAGGAGAGCAAACAAGGCCCTTAATTGTAGTGAATCTTATTACGGAAATATCATTCCATGCAAACATGTTATTAGACGTAGATATGATTTTGAATATATGTGTAATGAGTATTTAGCGTAAATGTTCACTTGTTAAGAAATATTCTAATTATTGTGTTGTTTTTTTAATTTCGAAAAATACTGTGGTGGAAAGGTCAGCCAAGACCTCTATGAAGTGAAATGAGACAGACTTGATCTGCTTGAAGACAAAGTAACGTCTTGTGTTATAATGAATTAGAGACTAAGAGAAAAACATAATTAAGAAACTGCAAATAGAATCTTTCGCCAAAGATGACGTTATAAACGAGAAGCATTAAGTTTGACTCTGAGGAGTAGAATAATCACAGACAAGAATGAAAGTGTATTTATACTATTAGAATTTAAGCAAAGTATTTTATTTCGAATATCCGAGTAGAGTAAATTAATTCCTTAGAAACCAGAATAACTAGCCATACTATCGAACTTAATTAAGTTATTCGTAAACTAAGTTCCTTGAAAAACCGATTAATTTTAGGGAGTGCTCATGCGCCCTCAATGTACTGTGCGCTGCCCGGAACGGAGCGTTACACTACAAAAGTGATAAGTACTCTACTTTTACAGTCTTGTAAGCTTGTGTCTCTGTGCTCTCGACGTTATAATATGTATTCGAGAGGTGAAGCTCAGAGTGTTCAATTGTGTTGTGGTGTTCGACTAATGTGCATATTGTCACGCTCATAAGTTTGCATCTGAAGTGAGTGGCGTTCTAATCTATTTTCGCCGTCGAGTGTTTATTTGTGATGTGGTGTACAAGTGCAGTGTCTGCCTATGTGTGTCATTGTAAGACGCAAGATCTAGTCACCTCCCTGAAAAAATGTAACTAGAGGTTTTCTGCGTTTCAAGTTTCTACTCAGAGGTAGAGAAACTAGTCTGCTTTCTCCTCTCTTACTTTCAGCTACGTAAGGTAGCCATATTTATGCCCTTAGAACTTTTCGTCGAGATCATTTTTGTGGTTTTGCAAGATACGCCAAGTTTTACAGCCAGGGGATTGATCAACTGGAGATACGTTGGCAGAAGGTGATAGATGGCAATGGGGATTATTTTGGGGACTAGCGATACGCTACCTTTTGTGTACATCATTTTGTTTCCGGAATTAAAAACGGCAAGAACTTTTGTGGTTACCTAGTATGAAGAGGGTATTAGAAAACTCATCCACCGGTATGACAAATGTCACAGTGACTATGTCAAAAAGTAATCTTGTTATTTACATTTGTCTTTATTTTATACTCCATCGGAGGTTGAAAAAAAAAAGCCCTCGTATTACGTAAACTCACACAACTGAATCACAGCCGCACGTCATGCGCATGTCTCGAAACCACCATCCCCCCTTCCCCCCCTCCCCAGGTGTTATTTAACGCCCCCCTACCGCCCACTTGCTCTATAATGCCCCCTTCATAAAGCTCCAGATAACGAATGACCTTTGAAAAATACTGGGTTAGACCTTCGAGCATAAAAAATCTTTTTATTTTTATGCTCGAATGGTTAGGCAACACAATCTAGCTGTGACTGCGGTAGTCGTTCATTGATGATAGTCCTGAATGCAATAATATATAGTAATATCCTGTAGCTACAACATGGAGCAATTAACCATGGTTAATTGCTCCATGACTAAACCACAGAGAAGAATCCCTTCACGTTCACTCTGTTCGACTCTCATATTCCCTTGTGTGTTTTTTTTAGCATTATCCCCCCGCCCCCTTGGGTGCTTCAAAAATGGGTGGCCAGCTGATTCAGATATCAGCGGAGCTTATTGCATCGATTTAAGCTCTCTTAAGGGAAAAAGTTATTTAACAAAATAAAATCTGCCCCCCCCCTTTTTCTCTCATTTACGTACTTAAAAATGAATAAAAAGTACCAACTTTCTAACAATAAAACTTCAGGTAAAATCATTTTTTAAAATTTTTGGCGCTTATAATAACTAAAGAAAAAAAAAGACAGGCACGTAAGAGGAATTCCAATTCCGGTGAAATTAGTGCAAATTCTTTAGGCACATAGGTTTTCTTTTGACGTCGCTGTTTTAAAAAACGAAGGCGTGTTGACCTAAACCCTTTTACACGAGTTACTTTTAGATGGCCCCCAACCTATATGTTTAAGCTAATGATATCTAAAACAACTGGATCGCTGACCCTATGCGCAGTCGGCAATGAGAAGTGAATCCAAAATACGTCATAAATGCTCCCTTCAGGTCATTGACTAGTAGCGTCTGGTGGCCTAAAAAGCAAGGTTAAATCCCTCAAAAACGCTCATTCCTCATAAACGCTCATAAGGTTAAATCCCTGAAAAATGCTCATTCCCCATAAACGATCCCTTCAGGCCATTGACTAGTAGCTTCAGGTGGCCTAGAATTACGGACTCAGTTCTCTCCCAGTGAGTCAGCGATCCAGTTGTTTTAGATATCATTGGTTTAAGCCCACCGAAATCTGTGGAAGGTGTTTGTGTCCTCCCGTTGTAAGTGGCGTTAGCGCAACAATAAAAATTTAAAAAAATTACATTATTTCAAAAAAATAACCATTTAAAGCAAGTATTATTGAAATTTTAGAATGTATGAAAAGTAGGAAAAAAAATTTGTCTGAACTGATCAAACTGCCTAGCCTTCATAAAAAGGAATTCATTAGTTTGTTTAGCACAAAATGGCGCCCATGTAATTAGTTGTCGTATCTCTTACACATACAGGATCTCTAGATTGAAATACATTGCACTGTTATCTACCAGGAGGAAATCGAAACTCAATGTGTATTTACTGAATTACGGCCCATTAAACTTTGATGTGCGGCAACTTTAGACTCACCCTGTAAAAGGAACTAATAAAAAATTATCTAAAATTATCTTTTAGTATTGAGTATTTCGGCCATCTCATTTTCAGAAACATCGAAGCTCAAGCTCAGAATACGAGATCATCTCCGACCGGAATGGTGGAGCTTTTTCTTTTTGGGTATGAGTTCGTCTCTTTGACTGGTTATTTGTATTGGTTTGCTCGCTTGAGCGTTTGGTGCGATTCTTTATTTTTTGACGTTGACTACAAACGGGTTCTGTAGCTTCTGCAATTTTTTATATTCCCATTCATCTTTGGATGATAAAGAAACGGTATTTGCTAGTGATTTAAGGATTTTATTCTCCCTCAATACTGCCGAGTAGGAACGGACAGAGCCATTGCCACGGGAGTGAAATAAGCGTTTCGCTTCCACATAGGAACAGTTGTTCTTCACTCGCGTTAATTGTATCTCTCTCTTTCATCCTTTCATATGGGGCATTCTCTGGATGAACATTCCTGCAGTTGCTGGACCACGCGACTGTCCGTCTCATGTCACAAAGCGCAAAAAAGCGACAAATTGTTGATGTGGCCGAACTTCACGTATTTAAAACAATCCAGAGAATTTGATACGTATGGTCTGACACTTGCCCTTAAATGCCCTAATTTGATACAGTCTAGAAGATAACTTCTTTCAAAGGTTTCTTGTGAAGGTATCGGTCTTTTTAATCTTTCGATCTCTTCGGCTCAAAATTCTTTTGATATCTCTAATGCCATGATCAATCAACTCCTCCGGCAGTTTCTTATCGTTGAGAATCCGAATATTCTGACTGATAAACACCCCTCCAAAAATTGAGGGTAGGATGCGGAAATACATTCATTTTAATATCATTCAAACTCTTTACATTATTCAAATTCTGAACTTGTTTAGTAGAAGCAACCTCTATCATCAAAATCCTAACTTGCGTCGTAAGGATTTAGGACTACTATCATTGGCATACCCTACTACTGTGCTAATGCTGCTGTGTACAGGAAACATGTGCTGGTCACACGGAAGCTTATGAAGCCTCCATTGCGAGCACCTTTGCTCTAGGAAGGCCCACAACCGACCGAACATTTTTGTCTGACTCCTCAGCTAAGGCCTGGCTGGCATAGGTGTGCCTATCCAGCTTAGCCCTTATCATCATTGGGGCACTCAAGCCCCCCCCCCTCCCCCCCCATCACCACGTCAAGGTGGTGCCCACGGAGAGGGTGAATTTAGTGATAAGAAAAATTTCCACTTTTTCTTCCTCGGAGGAACGAAGAAAGATTAGGTTATCTTACTAGAACATTAAAAGAGAGGAATACCATTGCTAAAGGACAGTGGAATTTTGATGCCTCGTTAAATTTAATGTTTCTTTAACCTCACTAAACCTCTTCTTTTACATTGTTTAACCAAGAGCACATAAGGACTCTTTCAAATTGTTTAACATTACCACTATTTGGTTAAAAATGACTTAATTCGCTAAGTTAAGGTTACTTCTACTATAGGTTTGGCAACTCTGCCTTCAGAGCTTGGCAGGCTGCCACCGGATGATGATAGGTGGCGCAGAACGCAGAGCCTAGGCCAGCCTCTGTTTTTAACATTGAAAACATTGTTCTGTTTGAAGCATTGAAACTGTATTTAAAGTTTTAAATTTTAAAAAATTTTAATGACATGAAAGCAAACTAAAATATAAAACAATTTTACTATCCAGATCAGTACAATTCAACAATAATAATGTTTTATAACTTAGACAGCTTTGCATGAATCAAGTGTTTAACATTTTTCATTAGTCGCATTCAATACCTTTCACTTAAGGGAAAGTGACTTTGTCTTTGCTTTTCAAAAGCAAAGAAAATAGGTTTTCATTGTGAATGAAACCGGAAGTGAAAAGATCACTTTTGCTGCTTTAGTTACTTTTGCATGTATAACTGCGTCAGCGATAAATAGCATGATGAGCGTATTGAAATTGTTTGAAAAATAGTAAGTGGTTTATTGACTACGGAAACTTTTTTTATTGTTCTCCATGATTTTATTATTCCTTAATTTATAACCAAAAAATTTACAACATTAAATACGTTACTTACGCTTTTAAATTACAAGTTTTATCATTGGGCAATCATCGAAACGAGCGAAGCGGCGATTCAATATGGCTATAACTAAACCGGAAGTTAGTAGCTGTAAAACCAGAAAAGTAAGAAAAGCAGAGGGGAAAGTGGGGTACTGACTCCCTTTCAGAAAAGTGACTTTTGAGACTTCGTTTTCCTGAAAATGACGTCACTGAAAGTGACTTAAGCGAGAAAAGTGAGAAAAGTTAAGAGGTTGTGAACGCGACTATTGAATTTTTGTTTAGCTACCTTATTGTTTAGCCTTATTGAAACATAAAATTTTACAATGTATTATTGATCTAGAAGGAGTTTAAATGATAAGTTTAAATTTAATCTGGGTGTTCTCCTTTTAATGGGGAAAAAATCGTAAATTAAAATTTAATAAAAAACAAAATAAAAAATACAAGGAGAAATAAGATTATCACATCTTCCAGTAGTCTGGGAAAGAGACGTTGCTAATATCTTCAAAATTGATGTCAAGAACGTGCCTCGGTTTACGATACTTCGTATGACAGTTCATATTCATTGAGTTCTCCAGTATCCCTTTCACAAGCTTATTGTCGTGAGTCTTCATCTTCTGTATCATAATCAAAAGGAGATCTTGTATAAACTTACCGATATGGGCCATGTTTAAATCGAGGTGGATGGATTGGTTTTTCACCGTCCTTCTGTCCAGCTGGGCAATGGTCCTCAGGGTAACATTCTGGAATGACTGTAGTTCACTCCATCTGCTTTTACAGATAGTCGCCCACGCAGGCATGCCATAGAGGAGTATGGTCCGGATAATCGATTTGTACAGAAGTAGCTTGTTGTCAATGCTGAGGGCGCTGTTGCGACCCATAAGAGCTATGATACTGTACTTAGCCCTCTTCGCTTTGTTCAGAGCATAGGACATATGCTGGTTCCATGAGAGTCTTGAGTCAATGATAACTCCCAGGTACTTGTAGTTGTCCACCCAGTCCAGTTTCTTATTAAACAGAACAAGAGAATCTGGGGGATGCTTGAGCTTCCTATTGAGGTACAAAGCCTTGCACTTTCCGACGTTAAGGTTCAACTTCCAGCAGTTAAACCAGTCTTCGAACTGCTTCAAGGCGCACTGCAGCCGAGTGATAACGTGAGCCGACTGGTGTGCCCATGTCATAATGGCAGTGTCATCCGCATAAAAATACAGATTACAATTATCGGGCTTTGGGAAATCATGTACAAAGTAATTAAATAGCATAGGCCCGAGGACAGAACCCTGAGGGACACCGGCCTTTACAACACGGGGTGTGGAAAGATTTTCTCCAACCTTGGCTTGATAGGATCTGCCGTCAAGAAAGGATTTCACCATCAAGATCAAATCGGCAGGGAACCCGTCTCTGATCATTTTGTAGACAAGGCCCTCATGCCACACTTGGTCAAAAGCTTTACTGACATCGAGAAATATCACCCCACAGTACCTGGATAGGTTCAGGGGGGTGCTCAGGTCTTCAATGAGCCTCCATATCTGCATCGGACAAGAGTGGGCAGCACGAAAGCCAAACTGCTCTTCCCGTAAAACGTCATTTGCTAGACAGTGATCTTGGAATCTGACAAGGATCGTTCTCTCCAACACCTTGGACATCGAGGGTAGCAAGCAAATAGGTCGGTAGCTCGCGGGAATTGCAGGATTTTGTCCCTGCTTTGGGATACTCAACACAATAGATTTCTTCCAAGCCACAGGGAAGTAAGAAAATTTCCAGCAGTCGCTAATGATATTGGTAAGAAATTCAATAAAGTTCTTTGGGAAATTCATAAGGGCGTTATTACTCACCTTGTCTTTTCCTGGAGCCTTCTTCTTTTTCAGTTTATTTATGATGTTGGCGATCTCACCAGCCTCGATGTTGTACTTCGTAAAATGCTTCGGGACTTCATCAAAGTTGTAAATACCTTCTTCCACACGCCGAGACATGATTTGGCTCTCGGGCTTATCGTTGGTAGGAGTAACAAATTGCAGTTCCAGTGAATCTGCAATGACTTGAGCCTTGTCCTGATCAGTTTGCACATAGTTACCTTGTGGTGTACGGAGTGGAGGAAGCATAACATTCTTCTTCTTCTGTAAAGCTCTAACCATACTCCAAATGGAATTGTCGCGAGCCGACAAGCTTTTGAGTTTTTCATTCCATCTAGCGTCGCGAAGCTCTTTTATCTCCTCTTGAACTCTTCGCACTAACCTGTTGTACTTGGCTTTGAGCCAAGGTTCACGATAGCGTTGCCAAAGTCTACGGGTCCTGTTTCTTTCAGCAATTAGGCGTTGGATTCCAGGAGAGAGTTGGATTCGATGAGAAGGTTTTTTCTCTGATGGATACTTACTGACTTCTATGGCACTGTTAATACATCTGGTGATGTCATCAACAAGTTGATCGATGTCCTCTGTACAGTAAGCAACGTCGGGATGGTAGCCATAGTCCTTAAGAATATCTTTGTAGAGCCTCCAGTCTTGATGATGTACGAGTTCCTCTCGGAAATTTATGTCAACATTGTCAAAGTACAACGCCACAGGCTTGTGGTCAGAAGAAAGGTCATCAATCGTGAAGATATTGTACGGTTTGAAGAAATCCTTCAAGAGCGAGATGTCCAAAACGTCACTACTAGGGGAGTGGTCGCAGCAGTAGGTGTCCTCCATAGGTCCAGCAGCGATGATATCATCTCTACCTTGTATGTACCTATAGAGAATCATGCCGTTGTAATTCTGCGTTCTGGAGTTCCAGCTTGGATGCTTGGCATTTAGGTCACCAGCCAGGACGACTGGAGTGTCACCACTGAAGAGTTCATCAAGCTCGCAAATGTCAAGATAATGTTTAGGTGAATTGTAGAGCGCTACGAACTTCACTTCACCACAGGATACGTCATTGATAATGATGGAGGCTGATTCCATACCTGCATAAGACTTGGATACTAATTCTTGGTGTTGAATTCCCCTCTTAATGATGATCGCAGCGCCCCCAGACGCACATCTTGCAGCATTTGAAGCCATACGATCCTTACGGTACACACAATAGCCAGGTAGCTTGAAGTCTTGGCTTGGTTTGAGGTGAGTTTCACAGAGGAAAGCCACGTCAATTTCGTGATTTATCAGAAAGTTGTGAAACTCAATACGCTTTCGGGGAATGCCCCTAGCGTTCCATATCACGCACCGAAGTTCACCTTTGTTGATTACAGTATAACGTTGTGCAGCCATACTAAAATTAGTTGGTCGTAAGGAGCCCACTGAACTGTGGGTAACTTTTGCCTAGATTAGAAAACAGATTAAAGATACGTCCTAATTGCTTATACATACCTGGTAGGTCGTTGATGTTGAGGCCTTTATCTTCCGGCGTAGACACAGCGGCAGCATAGGATTTGCCTGCTGTCACTTTAGAACTAGACATCCTTTGAACCTGGGGGTACTTTGGACATTTCGTGTAGCTTGATGTGTGCTGTCCACCATATCTGATGCACTTTGGGGAGTCTTGTCCTTTGATCTTGGGGCAATCCCCTCAGCACATTTATTACAACGAGGATCTTCCGTGCAGCCCATGGATACGTGTCCGAAGCGCAGGCAGTTGTAACACTGTAGTGGCTTCTTGTTCCCTCGAAAGGCCTCCACTGAAACTGCCAGCGGCCCAATACGTGTTACGTTTTTCAATGATTGGTTGTGTTCGGTGTTCGGGAGTAGAACCAAAACCATTGGCATATCAATGGATCCTTTGGCTTTCCTCAATCGAATAACTTTTTCCGGGAAGTAGTTGGTTCTTTTTAGGTCTTCTTGGAAGTCATCGAGGTCATACGTAACATCCACATTACGAATTACGTATTTCAACACCTTCTCCGACTTCAGTTGATGATGCTGAATTTTTAAAATATTATCAGATTTAATGCCAGAGACTAACCTGTTGTGTGTTTCTTCATCTTCACATTTAACCTTGATGGTTTCAGCTCTGCCCGTATGAACGGCGATCTTTTCGACTGGAACATGCTTCTCGAGCTCAGTTAAAATCGTCTTAAACGGGACGCCATGAGTCCGCACGATAATTGGCGGTACATACCTCTTCGTGATCCTATGGTCTTTATTAGCCGAGCGACCTTGTACATTCTTCGGATTCCTCATTCTAGTCGCGCTGACGACTTCTTCATTTATACTGGAGACGGTCTTTAGGTTATCAGTCCTCGTGCCTTTTCTGAATTTTTTATTAGTGACACCAATCCAGGGACTGTCGTCCACTTCTTCATCAGTTCCGTCAGAGTGACTTCTCTTACAGCCACCGTTTGTCGAACAGTCACTATTTTCTATTATATCCATAGACTCCATACTATTAGAAGAGGAAATAGTTTTTAAGACATTAATTACCTTGCTGCTATCAACTGGATTATCTTCCGTGGAGTTACTTGCCTTCGGAGTCCCGGAGCATTTCCCAAAGACTTCCTTAAGTTCGCTTATCTTGTCAATAATATCTCTACGAGAGTCCTTAATTTCCTTATTGATACCTTCGAACTTCTCCTCAAAACGTTTGTGTAGGGATTCGACTTTTTCCTCCTGTGCACTATACTTAGCGTTTATTTAATCCCGGAGGGCTTCTAACATTTCGTTGAACACTAGGTCAAAAGCAGCAAACCTAGCATCCAAGCAGGCATCCCGGTAGGCCTTTTCGCAGGACACAGTTTTACCATCCGCCACTAGCAAATGCTCTTTAGCCGACTTCAGCTTGGTTAATTTAGACGAAGCCATCATATATAAATGTATAGAACCAGGGGGGGGGGGGAAGTAACCTCGTAGCTAGGTGTGTGCTAAAGAAGCCGTCCTAAGAAGGACGCACCTAGCTCTAAGAAAAAAGAACAAGTCAGGTTTTCGAGAAAATTAATTCTACGCCAGGGACCCGCTCGTGAATGATTAGAATAATAATAGATGATATGAGAAAATGTCCTTAGTTAGGTTTGCGAGGAAATTAATCCCAACGCCAGGGACCCAGAAGGATAATGATCGTCTTGATGTACTGGTTTACGGGAATATTAATTCCAATGCCAGGGACCAGCACATAAGACGTAACAGAAGGCGAATATCGCCCTGAAAAGGGCGCACCGTGAAATGAAAATAATGAAATGATACCTGAAAAGAGAGTAGAGTGATACCTTGAAGAGCTAGTCCGTTTTGATCGTCCTGATCGTCCTCAGCCTAGGTTCCGTCCTCCTGATATATCGATGCCCCTGAGTCATATCATGATACTCTGAGATAACACAACAAGAGGCTCGCAGGCCTTATATACAGAAACAAGGTACATAGTATGCAAAGAGATTGGAGAATGGAAAGAATGGAAATAAAAACGTGAACCAATAAAGAAAATACAGGAGAACCAATAACAGAAATTACTATATGAAAACAAGAATAGGAAAATACTAAGAAACCAATAACAGAAATTACTATATGAAATCAAATAAAATGATAAAAGAGGAAAGCAAAAAAAATCGCGGACCGAAAAGAGAGCATATCTTTTGTCAGAAGACAAAAAGATTTACAAATGAGAATGAAAACAGAATTATATAAAACATATTTGAAAATAAATAAATTAATATAAATTATACAAGGTCGGAGTAAGAGTTAAGTATGGCATAGACATCAAAATCCGTTTGGCAATTGAGGATGAGGCCAGGGGTAGATCTCTTGGCTTTAAATATCTCTATTGATTCAAGGGTCGCAGTCTTGAACGGGTCGTTGCATTTGTGTAAGATGGACATCACTTCATCTTTGGTTTCATACTTTGATATTTATTAGTTTTAAAATTTTTTTTTGTTTTCTAACACCGTGCGCGGTAAACAATTGCTACTTTTGAAGATAAAAAAAAGGCCAAAGAACGTTATTTATTATGAAATTACTGTTGTAATTGAGACTCAAAGAAGAATTTTCTAAAAATAAAGCCACGGTTATATTTTTGTTAGAATCTTGCGTTCTCGAGAAATCATTCATTCAAATATGTTGTGCTTTGTTTATATATTAGTAGATTATGTACCCTGGAAAGACGGTGGAGCAAGACAGTCTTAGAAACAAAAAGGATAAAATGACAGAGAATCCAAGATAAGTAGTAGATCCAATATTTGTTTTTATATCCTATCATTTCTTCTTACGTCTATTGATGACGGAATCTTTACTTCTCATTATTGTAGTGTTCGTCACTCATAGAAAAGCTACCCCTGTCCATTGAAGATATCGGCGTATAGAAATGTCAGAACTGGTTCTTTACTTCTTTATATCCATTAAATCGTTACAGTGTGTAAGTGTGTGTAAGTGGTGAATCACGTTGTCGACGCTTCAACATTTGCCTACTTTTATTTGTGTGTATTATTTTCCCTGTTTTGCGACGAGATATAAGCATAGTCTTTACGCATCATGCGATTGTCATTTCTGGAGTAAATTTTCGAGAGTCATCGCAGTAGCCTACCGACAGGCAGTTCTTTGATCAGCATCCCGAAGCAGCACAAATTTTCTTCCAGGGTATTGTCTACAAAGATAACGATTCATCGGAAGAGGCTCGCCCGATGCAACGGATCTTATAAGTAATTATCCGCAATAACTACAGGAGAACAAGGTTACAACTGACTTGAACTATCACGAATCCAGGAGGGTCGTCGAAGAATTGTTTTCTTCTAAGATAACGTTTGTAGAGGCGCCCAGATGTAAGCATCTACATTTCAGTTGGAACTCTCGTGGCGATACGTAATATACTTTTTGAACTTTATCTGTGGCAATTGCAACCCAGCATTTTCCTTATCTCGACATTGCAGTGAATGTCAGACTATTAAATTTTATCTAATCAGCTTCCACTGTACAAAAATCGAGTGACTTTTGTTATTATCGTTTTTGTTTTATGATCGTCAATTTATTTTGCAATGAATAAAATCTTTTTATTGTTTTCCATATGTTCTGCTTTCTTGTCCGTAACTCTGCATATCCACGTGACATTGACACCTGAAATAGGTCAAGTTCAGTCCATGACTATGAACAGAAGTACATACTGGAATGATGATGACTAGCAAGTTATCTAATACGCAGCACAACACTTACTATAATAAAATATTGTATTAACCATTCATTTCATTTCAAAATAATTTCAACTGTTTAATTTATTAAAAATAGTTGTTGACACTTTAGGATGGCTCCTATTTAGCTTGTGTACAGTAAAATTTCTCTCATTGATTTGTAATATCAATAAAATCTTGTAAACATTCCAAGGAAGCAGAAATACATTTACACATTTATTAAAAAGAAATTACCCCCCCCCCCCCGTAACATGTAGAAAATGTAAAAAAGCTCGTATTTTCTTTCCTTTTTTATCATTTCCGAACGTATGATATATGCCATATGTTGCCATAGTTCTAAAGACCAAGTGACTGCCATCCCCGCAAATCTGACCCCAATAGAACAAATGCGCCTAAACTTCATAGCAATGTAGATCTTGCCTAGAGGAACCTGGATACTGTATTTTACGCCTTTACGTACCTAAATAGCACATAGATATGTTGCCCTCTCTGAATCTCACCCCCGTAATTCCGACCCCAGTGTACCAATCAAAACCAAACTAAATAGTGCAGATGTACAGTCAGGTGCAAAAAGGTTTTTACCTGCTCCGTAGGGGTTGAGCTTAGCGGATGTTGATCGGTTGCAAAATCAGGTACTTGTACTGAGAGTCATGGCAGATTAGAATGGACCTCTCCCTTCTTAATGAAAATAGGGTAGAAGGTATATGCCTGGGATGTGCTCGTCACGGGCTCTCTCCTGACAATAATAAGCGATAGCGGCTGACAACAGTATCGTAAAATCTCTGCCTACTGCCTCGAATGGCAGAGTTCGAATCCGATATGGAGAGACATTTTTTTTATATTCATTATCGCGTTTTTGACTTCGTTTAAGTTTTAAACGGTGTATGTAAAGAACACCATACACAGATTAAGTTTTTTTCATCCAAGTGTGCAATTTGATCTGTTTATTTGAGGGTTTAAAAAACTTTTCATGTTAATTGTCATGGCATGCTTTATTCTATAATTTAGTTTTTAATAAAATATACACTAATTCATACCACCGTTACTTTTACAAAAATCCTCTTTTGTTCAAATCATTTAATATTCTCCACTATTAAATTATATAATCCGATATATTAAAACGCAAAGCATTTTTTGTAAGAGCAAAATTGGCACTTCTGCGCATCGGCATCTGAAGCCAACAAAGAAAGTTACGACAATCCATCAGAAGCCAGGGATAGTTGTAATCATTGTTTTGATTTAAATAAACTGAAGATTTGCAGAAAGAAAATCCTGCCTTGATCATTTTATGACGTTTCCTTGTGACTACTGAAGAACTCTGAAAATATTATGTTAAATGTTATATCTTTAGAAAGAGCTTTAAAAACTGATCGCTTTATCCGCTGACACTTTGTCTCAGTTCAATGCTTTCAGAGAAATTTAGTTTAAAGCTATTTTCATTTTATGTATTAACTCATTTCTATTCTTTGTTCATAATGAGATATTTAATCTCTGACAATTTTTTATTTTATTATTTTTTAATTAAAGAGATGGGCATTAATAATAAGATAGGTTGTTCTCCGTCAAATTTTGACGGGATCCATCTAGTTATATAATAAATTTTAAAAAATTTTCGGATGGTTTTGGCATAATTGTCGTTGATTATTTTATTTACACAGATTATACAAAAATTGAGACTTGTAACCTTTACAAGCAGTCAAAAGAAAATAGCTTCCACTTACACCTGTAAATCACTTCCGCATCACACCATAACGAGCGCTGCATCAGCTTATCTCTTGATCACGCATATAATTATATCGATACTGTGCACCATTTATGTTACACTATTAACCAAATAGATTAGTTTATTATTAATAAAACAAAAATTCTCATCAGAACAGCCAAATTAATCTTTTTGTCAACATAGTTGAGCACGTGACGTAAAACTTGCCTTCCCCCGATGCTAATCAAAAACTTAATGGAATCGTTCCATAGTAAGCGTGCTCGACTAGATACCTGAAAAAAGTAACCTCATTGGATTGAAGTATTGTAAGGAAGCCGAACAAATTTGATTTAGGTCAAAACCTTTATGCAGCCGACTGTACATGCACATAGGAAGTGTTACGTGCTAGTAAAGGCGAATTGCGTTTACTCGCACGTACAGCCAACGCTTCAAAATCAAAGCTTAAAAATACCCATAAACCTTCCCTTGACTAAAAGAAAAACAGTAACCGGAACCCAAGGTAACCGCGGAGAAAAAACTACACATACTAGAAGGAACAAAGTGGATTCCCCAAGTAAGGTACAGTTAGAGAGAAACCTAGAGAAAAATACTACACTGAGAAATAACCCCCAAATAAATACTTGAAAGGCTAAAACCCCCACCTAAGACGACCCCAAAAACTAAGAATAAATAAAATTGAAGTTAGAAAAAGCAAATTCCAAATAAATATTTTCCTTTATTACAACCGGTGAATAAGGATAAAACAAAATAAAGAAAAACTGCAAAAAAATGGTCTCAGGAGAGAAACGGGGTTAACAAACTCTTGCAAAAGTCTAGGAAGCTGGCGCGATGATCAACACAAGGGAGTAAAACTCAAAGTCCGATCCAAGGCGAAGGTAGAGCGTATTAGGCTAGTGGAAGAAGGCGGATCACGCAAAGCTTGGAAGATCTGGAAGAGTGATAGAAGTTCGAAAAATCAAGCAGTGATGCCCACGCTGTAAACGAGCAAGACCATTAACAGCAAGTACCAAAGGAAAATAAAAACTGGAAATAAAAAAAATCATTTTTTCTTTTTCTCTTTAACAAAATTAGAAATACTGGAGAAAAAATTATAATTTCAACAAAAAATAAGTGAATAAAAGTGGTACAGGAAAGATAATAAGATATAAAAAAACAACAAACCCCGGACCTCCTCCGCACAAATCCTAAAGACGAGGTACAAAATATACACTATAATAAATACAGCTGGAACAGTAACAGAAAGTAACACAAAAACGCAGGTCGGGACGGACAAGCAAGTTCATACGGATAACGAAGGGCGGGATACGAACAGACGGTGAGGTCCTGAAAAAGAAAGCAAAATTGTCATAAAGAAAATTGATTAAAACAGAAGTATAATTTCCGATTATTAGGAAAAACCGATTATAACAATATAACCAGGAAAAATGATTTTACAGAAAAAAATTTAAAAAAAACACAAGGTAAAACTATGACTTCGAGAGATTGTTGAAAAGGTCAGTCTGATTCATTGAGCAAAAGTGTCATTGCTACAAAAAAATTTCATGATGATTCGTATTTATAACGTCATCTCAGGAGAAGATAAAGCAAGACATTAGTGGACGCTCCACAACGAGAGAAAGACCGGTCTCGAAACACGTGTAGAAACGTACGATTTCAAGGACCGATGAGGCGCAAACTTATCTTAGACGAACTTGCTCACAACTGGAACTGGTTGACGGGAAGGCAATGAATGGTCTAAAGTAGAAGTAGCGGTTCGTCTGTCTGGAACACTCACAAGATAAGTGCTTAGAAGTAAACTATGATAAACGTCATGGTCCGGAGATACAATCGGTTAAGATCCGATATAGAAACTAACATGAACCAATCGTTCATGAGTCGAAGTAAAGTTTGACGTCGACGAAAGTAATAAGTTCGTTTTCCAAAGGAAAGCCATCTCCTATCCCAAGAGAGGGCTGAGGAGCTGATGTTGGAGCTGAGGCTGATGGAATTGCCTCAGCGGACGCCTAATCTTCAGATCTTAGAATCTAGGCGTCCAGGCGCACATGCAATAAGTGGCGGGCAGCCCATATGGGGCTGCGTGGCTTATACAAACGCCTCAAAAACGAGGCCCGTTCACATCTGACGAGGTATCAGAAGGTCATCGGGAAGGTGAAAAGGAAAGTCTGCTCTCCTCCGATGACCTCGCATAAGCACTTAGAAGACGTATAGCGCTTTTTAAACTTAACCGGACCTATCCATGACCATTCAAGGAGCAAAAAGGATCGAAGCTGAATGGCCAATTTCCTCCATACGATCAAAGTTGATAGAGGATGGCCCTGCGATCGACTCCAACGGGCCAGCCAGAGTTCTTTATTTATGAAGGCGATCGCAACGGCTAGGTCCGGTTTTAATACCTCGCCAGTAGAATTGTTTAAGAGGAAGCGCACAGACTGATATGAGAAATGTACCAGCCCATAATGCTTCCTCAAACGATCCCAGAACGACATAGCAAACGGGCACTCGTAGAAAATGTGACAAATGGTCTCGGCTACGCCGCACACGGAACATCCAGCAGACCTGACCACCTTCCATAAGAACAGACGATGAAGGGAATAAAACCCGTGATGCAGCAGCCGCCACTGATAATTAAACAATGTTTTCTCAAAAGCGAAAGATTTTAAAAGCTTCATAACTGCTGCCCACGGACAATCGGGAAGAAGTCGCACGATGTCCGTCGATTCGTCAGGGTCAGTCTGCTGAAAGAACCATGCAAGCCGAAGCATTCCCCATTGCTGAGGATCAATACGGCGTAGCATCGGTAATATCAGTTCAAAGTCCTGGTTGAAAGCTTTGTATAAGTCGGGTTGATGTTGATACGTTACAACTGGCAACAAGGGGGATAACGGAAGCCTATTCACCTTGAAAAACAACCTTAGATGTAAGAAAAGGAAGTTCACCCATAAAGGGGGAGGGCTAAGGAATACCCGAATCAAGGCAGCCCGCCTGGCCGCAATGAGATACCGTTTAGTATCGGGTAAACCCAACCCTCCTCTCTCTAAGGGAATAAAGAGGAACGCTGCTCTCAATGGATGACGTTGCTGAGCAGTCGTCCCCCAAACACAGTTCACAATTGCCCCACGGAGTCTCGTGAGAAGATCATGCGAAGGCAAGGTGAATAGGCATTTAGATGTTAAAACTGGAAGCACATGCGTCTTGATGAATCTCACCTTGACAAACATCGATGTTGGAAAACGAAGACTTTTATCAAGGCGAGCGATGCACTTCTCAACCACTTGTTGCCAGTGCATGGAGTCCATGGTCGGTTGAAACGAAAAGACATAACCTAACACTGTAATTCGGTCGCACCATGTTATTGGGAAGGTTTTGAGAAGGTCCACAGTCCACTTCCCAATAGCAATACCTTTAGACTTGACGAGGTTGATGGAACTCCCCGTCGAAGTACTAAAGCGGTCGAAGGTTTCTTTAAAGATGCCCAAGGAGTACGAGTCGGACGCAAATAGTACTACATCATCTGCATACGCCAAAGTCTTGATGTTTATTGATGCAGCTGGCAGATCGTATCCTCGAACATCTTGGTGGCGATTCAAGTATTGCAATAATGGTTCCAAATAGAAGATGTATAGCAGGGGGGAAAGAGGGCACCCCTGCCTGACACCTTTACACAAATTAAAGGTGGCAGATATGGAACCATTAATCGCCACACATGATGCGGCCGAACCATACAGTGCGGAAATAATCGTGGCAAAAGTCCGAAGACGAAGGTGTCGAAATACGTCAAAGAGAAACACATGGTTTACTTTGTCGAACGCCTTTTCTTGGTCAAGGCTTAAAACGGCAAGTGTTTGCTTACGAGCACACGCTTCTTCCATCACACACCGAATCATAATAAGATTATCGGATATCCTGCGCGATGGAATGGAGCAGGATTGTCCGGGGTTGATAAAATCTTCAGCGAGAAATTTCAGCCTTTGTTGGAATACACCAGTGAAGACCTTGTAGTCGGTGTTTAAAAGGGTAATTGGCCTCCACTGGGTAACCAACTCTGGATTCGGCACTTTGGGGAGTAAGATGATTTGCCCCATAGTGAAGTCCGATGTGATGGAAGACGGGTCTTCAATAATCGAATTAAACACTTGCACCAGGAAAGGGCCAAGAAGTTTCCATGTCGCATTGTAGAACGAGTATGGTATGCCATCCATACCCGGACTGGACTGGTGACGGCCGTCCGATGACAGGAACTTCTTGACTTCGTCTTCGGTGAAGGGACGAGAGATAGACAGGTCAGCATCCTCAGAAAAAGGTCTTAGCGCCTCGATCCACTGCTTCGTTTCGACTGACGGAATGATTGGGTTGTCGAAAAAGGATGAAAAATGGGCGTGGAATGCTGACAAGATGTCGTGGTCAGAACTCACTTCCCCATTTTCCACCACCAATCGATGACATCGTTTTCGTTGGCACGTCGTCTCTCCTCGGCGAAAGCGGCAGATGATAAATTCCTGACGTCAGTCGCCCAGGAAAGTTTGGCTCTGAGTGCTGCGCCAGCCGCCTTCCGGATCATTAGAGCGTTGATCTCACTCTTCACCTGACGAATCTCCATCTCGAACTCCTCCTTTGGGGTGGATACTTGGAGGAGCCGGAGGATCTCTTGTAGCATGAGGAGATGACGACGTCGGCGACGAGCAGCATCTAACCCAATCTTCCGAAAGAACCGTTTGATCTTAGTTTTTAGTTCCAACCACGAGGCAAGCGTAGGAGGCACATTACGAAGGTGTTTGTCGACGAACTGAGCGAACGCACCCTGGTATTCCTCTTCGTCGAGCAGAGAAACATTCAGGAACCACTTGCGATGGACTGCAGAGCCTGCGGATGATGCTGAAAATGGAGGATTCCATGACCACATGATGGCACTGTGGTCGGAGAATGAGCATGGAATTACCTCCATTTTACCCGGCGTACCAACAAAAGCATTGTCGACGAGAAAAAAGTCTAATCTTGATGTAGTGGGCCCTTGATGGAAAGTAGCCCCAATGTGATTACTCTGTGGATTGTGTGTCCATAGGTCGAACAATGCATTTTGCTGGCACAGACGATACACTTTGCTGAGGAGCTGATGTTGCCTCTCTTGAAGGTCCAGCTGAATCTGCCTTACCATAATTTTTTTTTCAAGCCAAGAAATTACAAAATCCGAAGAAAATTTAAATATCACGCGCACGCGGCACGGCATCCGAGTTCAAGGAAACGAAGACGGATAGACGCTCTAAGAAAACGAGCGGTCGATTACAACGACGACTGAACAATGAAAAGTTAGGCGAACAACGGACACGTGCGAGTAACCAACAATAGCATTGATAAGGAATCGCCGTAAAAGAATTATAGCGAACAAAAAATATTTTAAAAAATAGTAAAAAAAAAATCGTTTTAGCTCATGAAGCAAATTAAAAAGAAGGGAATAGTTATAATTCTTTTAACGTTAAATACTACATCCAATATCTATAGAGAAAGGCGAGGACTTCCATCCATCCTTTGCCAAATAGAGCAAACTCTAAAATCAATCTTTATTTTAAAAAAATCAAAGGAAATAGTTAAACGGCAAAAAAAAAATCTAATAGTAGACTGGGAAATCAAAAAAGGAGGAACGTATCTAAAGATTATTAATCAACGACGAGAAAAGATTCATCGGATAACGAACAAGACGAGTCAAACAAATGACGCGATGAAAGACGGGCCAAAACTAGATGCTAAAACTAATTGCCTCCGCGGGAAATTAAATATTCAATTATCCGTCAAGCGCAAAGAAAAAATTCACCACGGGATAAACGACCGAGGACACGCAATGGCGACATTAATGACGCGATATACAAAGAACCGCGATCTCAGTCAACATATAAATAAATCCCACTGGAAGAAAAACTTATTTAGCGCGAGGACAAAATTAAACAGAACAAATAACTCCCCAAAAGAGGTATCATTAACCCAAGACCAACGCGAACAGAACGCGTCAAGTGAACCCTTTAATATATAAAAAGGAGGGGGAACACAGTGACCTCCGTTAAAATAATTAGTTAAACATCTGATAAATAAGGCACACGTCCGAGACAACCGATGATCAACCAGTTTTAGGGTAGGCGATACGCGACAGAAACCAGGAATATCGGTAAAGTGGGATGCTTGAAAAACACAGCGCTAGAGGGGAACGTTTAAGGTATTCTCTACTAGAGTGGGATAGGGAATCCAACAAAAGAGATCCAGAAATTAGTTGTAGTGGGGGCTCAAAAATTTTCATAGAACGGCTACTAAATCCTAACCGAAAAAAAAAATATATATAACGGCACGTTACAGAAGCTACATTCCGAATTTCAACCTTCTACCTCAAAAAATGTAGAAGTTATGAAGGACTGACATTATAAAACCAATAAGTTGCTCTATTCTTCCGCTACTAAATAATTTAGACTATAAGCACTTGAGCAATCGTGCGTCGACAAAGCGATTTCACGTGCGCGCGCCAATGTCAGTAATGCTTAAAAGATGAACAGAAAATAACAATGTATTCCTTCTGGACAAATCGATTGTTATATGACATGCCGTTATCTTGGTATTCATTACACTCACTGTTTTAGCACGCGAATTCGACTTGAAGGGGTTCACGAAAAATTCTGAAAAGTTAATACGGCCGAGCTAAGACTTTGATGGTCATATTTCTGAAAACAGAATTTGAAAAAGTTGATTGCGTTTTCAAGTTATCGTGCAAACGGCAGACGGACGGCTGGCCGGATAAACGTACAGACCAAAGGCTCATTCTTATAAGTAGCTTTTATGCTAAAGCTCCTAATAATGTAAAATGTTACTACTGATACAATATATACTTTTTGTTAAACTCTGTAATGTAATTATGAAATGAAATGAAAAGCATGATCGATATTTCTATTTAATTTTTTTTTGTAATAGGTTTTTAATTCGAGTAACCAGGTTTTTACTATTTTTACTAATTGATGCACTTTATCGAACTACACGGATCAAGGAAAGCTTCGAAACCACAATTAGGTCAACTTCAAAGCATCTATTCTTAGCTCATGGGAAATTCGAAGCTGTTGTTTTTCTTGAATTTAAACAAATTAAACGTTCGATTCCATTACGTGATAGATAAACTTCCCATCCGTGACAATGGAGACTGATTTATTCCATAATTAATCCGAATGAAGATCGATGCGTCTCTATTACTAGTACGAACTGCAATTCGTTTCAAATCGTCCTCAATTGTATCCTTTCAAGATTGGGTTCATTTATGACTCGATTTCATGCAATAGACGCTGACAGTATCTGATCATCATTAATCCCTCCCATACAGTTGTTATGGAATTTAATTACCTTAAATCTGTCGCTTTTAAATGAATGATCGATTGGTTTGAATTTGGATACAGGTTTCAGCCATCAGTCCTTCGTTACTCTGATCGAACGAATGAAACGTTTCTATTAGCTCGAAAGTTTATTGCAAAAGTATATGAGAGCTTAAAGAAGACATTGTTTTACATTATTTTTATTAAGGCTGTTGCTGTCAATTTTCCTTAACTTAAAGTATAAAGATCAACAAAATAGAATCAAAAAGAAGCTAGCTGAGATGCCAGTCTTCGCCAAGCTTCTCAAGGCAAAACGAAGGCGGGGAATCATTATCTATCTACTCTAGGTATATAAAAATGTTGTTTAAGGTTTGATCCTAGGACTTGTTAATTGTCGTTGCATAAGCCGGGCGAACGGGAAATTGTCGACGTTTGAGCTCTACAAAATTATCAGTCGCCTGTAACAGTATTTTTGCTATTAAAACGAATTGCCCGCGTTATCCCCGCTGAATATTGTAGCTTGTATTGAACCTGATTATTCGGAATTGGCTGTTGTATTGTTTAATATCCAAAACGTTCGACTAATGACTGTCGAACCTACAATTTACTGAAAACTTCGGATGTTGCTGTGGTTTTTTGCCCGGCAGGGAGTCGGTGCATATGGTGATATTATTTTGCGCCAGCGCACAGAAAGTAGAGTTCGTCGGATTTTAGAAAATCACCCATAGTGTTTTCTGTTTAAAAAGTGTATTCTGAAGGATTCGAACCCACAATATCAAGGTTGTCGAACACGCCATGTAACAAACGCGTTAAAGTAGCATTGCAAAAATGTAAGCAATTTTTTTATTACAAAGGTGTTGTGCCCGGCGCAACCGAACAGAGGCAATAAGCAACATTAAACCACTCATAGATTATAGGAAAAGAAATGTATTTAGTAACTCGCATGTCTAGGATCTTGCCTTTGCATAACAATTATGCATGTTGCGATTGAATGGGGGGAATTACAGGTTGAAGTTACCTTTAGATCCAGGCTTAGCTTGAACATTGAATGTGCCGTTCGCCCGACCAAAGTCCTTCAAATTCACTCGTTGCCGTTGCCAGGGCAATTTTGCCTTCCAATCGAACAGTCGCCAGCACTTTTTCCAGCAAAAATGATTTACAGGTTTCGCCAGGACTGTCCAACAACAGAGTCTGCTTATCTGGTGTCTCACTGCATACCGCATGTAATATGTGATTGTACACAATCAGCTGTTATTCTTTTAAGAGCGATATTTAATCCACCAACTCTTGGAATCTTGCCCGAAGGTATGCAGTCTCCAGCGACACCAGTGGATCTGAATCCTGGAACGCTTCAACTTCTTGATCAGCGAACTGATGCAATTGAGGCATCCCTGGATAATCCTTATGTCAGCGTTCATTGTTCGTCAGATATTCTTTATCTTTATGTTCGTTTATTTATAAAACTTCCAATTCGATCTTACAATTATCGTCCCCTATTACGATTCGGCGTGACCTTGATAGCCATGATTATGTCACTCGCTTAGCAAATGAGATACGAATTCCAGTTTCTTTAGAGAGAATTGGAGCCAGAAACTGTGGACAAAGACTAACAAGGACTCAAGGAAACTACTAATCCACAACAAAAGTTTATTCATACGAATGCGCATTTCGGCAGCCAAGCTGCCTTCGTCAGCGTATCCAAGACTTGATCAGGACAGAGTTCTGTTCAGATAAAGTATGAGAATTACATAGACGTATATATAGTAAAAAACTATATAGTAAAAAATGAACAGACGTTCATATAGTAAAAAATGAACTAGTTACAATCTAACCAAAAGGCAAAAAATAGATACAACGAAAAATAATAAATCTATAGGTAGCTGAGATTAACCAATCAAGTGTCATCATTGTTTCTTGTACGGTTATTTTTCCTATTGTTCAATGATCTTCAAAGTATATTGTTCAAAATATATGTTCCCATGCGCCAAATGTGACACAGTCTACTACGGTCAATCGCGAAGAGCAGTTAAGACGAGAGTAGGCGAACATTTGAGGTATATCAGAAACAGAAACTTTGCAGTATCTAGGTTCGCTGACCATATTCTAGACCTCCAAGACGACTATAATCGCGAAGACATCACAATTATATACAGCACGAATGACCCCAGGCTGTTAAACTTTCTGGAATCCTACGCAATCACCAATGAAGATTCAACTAATTTACTAAACAGAGACGCAGGCCCCCTGGACGTAACACAACTGAAAGATGCGGCAAAACTTCTACATCTACCCACATTGAACAATAGTGTCGTGTATTTTTAACGTACGAACAGAGAGGTGACAAGGAGGTAGTATGACAATCGATTTAATTATCTGAATATGATTAATTACAATTTTAGCAGAGTTTGCTAGCATATAATGAGAAAAACAAAATTGGAATAAAGATTTTTATCAGTCCAGGTCGTCTCCCTGAGCTGAGGAAACCCGCACATCGAAGGATGCCGTCAAGGCCTGGCACTGAGTGACTCCTCCCAACGTTCGCTCGATGTCTTCAGTTGCTTCGCTGATTGTTGGTTTCAAGATGGCTGGGCTATCCGCGAGGTAGAATGCCTGGGTTGGACTAGGCACCGCAACAACTGGTAGCGGCGACCTATTCAGGTTTGTCGACCGAGGAGATGGTACTGTAGGGAATAAAATATTGGATTAATAAAAATCAATGATTCTTAGCTTGAGTGGAACCCAATGTAAAATCTTAGCACAAATCTAATTACTGTACAGTACCGGACAACGCGTCGTTGCTGTCCGAGCGCGGACAATCAGCAGGGCGCCCCGCGAGAAAGCCGGCTGGAATAGTTGGCGAACACGCTGCCTCGCTGTATCCCCTTCTCCTCGGGAATAAGTAAAGGTGAGTGCCGCACGAGGACTCCTGTCCTCGCTGATGGGTTATCGTTTGTGTAATCGTGCTGTCTGAAGTAGCGCCTGCTTGTACACCTTCCTCTGCTGCCGAGCACGGGTCGGTTATGTCACTGGATCGGTCAGGTGTTTTGGCCACGTCTTTAACTTCCGAATTCACGTATGATGTGGAAGCCGAGCTGCATGCGCCCTGGTCGTTTGCATAAACCTGCTGTAGCTCTTCAACGTACTCGCCGGTCGAATTATTTAATCTGTTGTCATCTGCAATAGTCACACATGAGTTCACACACAGATCATAGTAAAATTTATCATGCTTATTATGCGGGAGGTTAGATGAAGGAATACGTTCTCTTGGCTGACGCCTTCTTCGACTCCGGCGATTCGGTCGTTTGCCGTTTGAACCTAAGCTCCTATTCACGGGCGAGGAGGTCTCCTGGGCATCGGGACTGGAATATTTCGGACGTACGCCTTGGCTGAAATAATTTCTTTCATGGGACCGGTTAATTTTCTCGACGGTCTTCGTTGCAGTTTGATGCCGGGAAAAGTGAGTCGTCGACGGCAGCGGCAGCCTCCTTCCGTCCAACGATCCTGGCTCTGCACGGCGACTATCTTCAACAAGGCAAGAACAATAATTAATGCGCTTATTGCTACATAGATTACTTGCCGTTGGTCTTCCGTGCTTCTGAGATCCGTAACATTTACTCGGAATACTGTCCTGACATCTCATCTGGTTCGGTCGACCGCCCACGTTCCTAATTTGAAGAGAATCTACTACCGTCTGAAGCTCTTGCCTTTTTCCTCGCCTTTTATCCGGGCTTGGAGGATTCTGAGCCGAGACTGCGCATTTCATCCTCCAATCCCGAGGCTCAGATCTCTCGTTCTTCCTCCAATCCCGCGGCTTCAGAATTGCTCTTCTTGACGGAGTCCGTCTACTACTGACGGGGGTGTTTCTTTCCCGATCTTCTTTTTCTCTTGTCAAATCCTCGGAAAAATATTTTTTTTAATTTTTCTTCCGACGGGGATTTGACAAATAGGAAAAATAACCGTACAAGAAACAATGATGACACTTGATTGGTTAATCTCAGCTAGCCTATAGATTTATTATTTTTCGTTGTATCTATTTTTTGCCTTTTGATTGGATTGTAACTAGTTCATTTTTTACTATATATACGTCTATGTAATTCTTATACTTCATCAAGAAAGGCATTCATCATCGGGAGGAACCAACCCGAGACTATATGGGAATGGAAGCTGCCTCTGCTATCATTACTGATGCCACACTGGGAGAAGTGAAACTAGTGGCTCTATATAATGCGCCCAAGCATAAATTCGATGCCAACGAGCTCGATGAGCTGTTTTCCGGGAATATTCCCGTTATTATGGCGGGAGACCTGAACGCTAAGCACTCGCACTGGAATTCAAGATGCCATAACCAAAACGGTGTCCTTTTGTATGGCTACGTGCAAAAGCAATCTGATATTATTGCAGTAGGCCCTGTGGATGATACATATTATTGTGATCATTCTCCTTCAAGTGATGTACTTGATATTGTGTTGTTGAAAGGCTTCTACAAATCATTCAGTATCTATACTGTCAATGATCTATCCTCAGACCATAAACCAGTTGCACTAAATTTTGATAACGTAAACATTGACCTCAAAGAAGAACTGAGGCTCAAACAAGACTGGAAATTTTTTACAGAAATTCTCAAAAATGATGACGACCCACTAAATAACGTACATAGAACGAGCGACATAAATACCAATGTGAAAAAGCTTACTGAACGTATAAAAGCAGCTATTGACTCTAGTGCTTCGCCCTTAGAGTCGAAGCGAGCTCATCACCTTGATCTCACCTCAGAAATCAAACAATTAATTGAGCAAAGGAATAAGGTTAGAAGGCAGTGGTACCGAACTCGTGATTCATGGCTTAAGACCAAGTATAATAGGCTCACAAGAAGAGTTCACGAGGAGGTAAAAGCACTTCGTAATGACAGATGGAATGATAAAGTTAAGAGTCTGTCGACCCACGATAACTCTATGTGGTGCATGGTTCGAGCCTTGCAAAACAAGAAAGCCATTAATATCCCACCTCTGTTAGCCCAAAATGGCAAATTCATCACTAATGATGATGATAAAGCGCACCTTATTGCAAGTTCACTTTCAGAACAGTTTGTCACGCCTACTGATGGTCGGCAAATAGGACTTGATATGTCCGAGAAAGTAAAATCCTGCATAACTGGCTTCTATAATATTCACGGCAATGAATTCCCAAAACATAGCATTGATGTAAATGAAGTCCTAAGCATCATTAAAAATTTAAAAACGAGAAAAGCTCCAGGTAAAGACTCTATTAAGAACACTGCTTTGAAAAATTTACCTCCAAATAAAATTCAAGATATTGCAAAAGTGATTAACGACTGCTGGAAGAACACTTACTTCCCGGATGCTTGGAAGCAATCAGTTGTCTTAAGCATTCCTAAGCCAGGACAAAATCCTGCAAATCCTGTTAGCTACAGGCCCATCAGCTTGTTACCATCAATTTCCAAAATCCTGGAAAAAACAATTCTCAAGAGATTCATTGAGCACTGTGATGCCAACGATCTCATCCGCGATGAACAATTTGGCTTTCGCTCAAACCATTCCTGCCAACTCCAAACATGGAGGCTCGCAGCGGATATCAATGAGCCCCTTAATCTCTCTATGTACTGTGGAGTCGTTTTTCTCGATGTACATAAAGCCTTCGACCAAGTCTGGCATGATGGTCTTATTTTTAAAATGATTATGGTTGGATTTCCTCAAGACATAATCACTCTGATACACTCGTTTCTCTCCAACCGGTTCTTTCAGGCCAGAGTTGGAGATAGTCTATCTCTTATGTATGAAGTAAAAGCTGGTGTCCCACAGGGTTCAGTCCTGGGGCCAGTATTATTCAATTATTTTATGCGAGACTTTCCAAGACCTTCTAAATGTAAGCTCTTTTTTTAAGCAGATGACGCTGCTATACTGACCTGTGCTCGTCAACCAGCCGTAGTAGTCTCGCGGCTGCAGAAGGCTCTAAAGGAGTGTGAAAGCTGGTTTAGCAAGTGGAGGCTTAAATTGAATGTAGACAAATGCAAGGCGATGTTTGTCTCCAAGAAGAGAAAGAGATCATTAGATTCTCTAACACTATATGGCAAAAAACTGGACTGGGTTGAAACTTATAAATATCTTGGTGTTGTTATTGACTCTAAACTTACCTGGACTCCCCACGCAACTTATGCGTTGAATAAGGCCAGGAGAGCCAAGTTTAGCTTGATTGCTCTGCTGGGCCGGAATAGTGCTCTAAACATTGATAATAAACTCCTACTCTATAAGGTCATTGTTCGGACTATCTTGACCTATGGTATGCCCGTCTGGGCCACAATATGTAAAACTAGATGGAAAGAACTGCAAACGTTCCAAAACGTTACCCTTAGGACTATTGCGCAAAAAGATCGGAGAATTATTCGCAATTCCTCCATTTATAATGACTTCAACATGACTCATATTGGCAAATACGTTCAAGGGCTCATGGAATCCATGCTGCCCAATATAGAAAATCATAGCAACGAGCTAGTCTCGGGCATTTTAAAGCATCCTATGCATAGAAAGAGATATCGTGATCCAAGGCATATACTTGATATTAATTTTGAAGACATTGATAATGTCTTATTTCCAGATTACTGGACTTCATAGGTCGTGTTTTATCTAATACTAGTGGTCTGCTTCTAGTCTAGACAATCGTCAATCAAATTTTCCTCCACCAAGAGGAGGCAATTTTCTTTCATACTTTGGATGACCCTTGTGGGTACATCAGGCTTCTTTTCTAGTTCAGTGTATTTCCCTTGGAATATGATTATGAAGGGTGAGATTATGGAAGCTATGCTTCAAGTTCCACTTGAATACCGATACACTACACTGTTCGATTGTCGATTGTCGATTGTCGATTGTCTTATACTTCATCTGAACAGAACTCTCTGTCCTGATCAAGTCTTGGATACGCTGACGAAGGCAGCTTGGCTGCCGAAATGCGCATTCGTATGAATAAACTTTTGTTGTGGATTAGTAGTTTCCTTGAGTCCTTTTCCAGTTTCTTTGTTTAATTATCGAAACCGTAGTGTCTCACGTGTCGGTATAAAATGCTAGGCCTTTTTGCTTTTGGAAATCCGTACACTTGCCCCTTATCCTCGTTTCCGGAGAATACTAGGTAATTATTGTTTTTAACATATTCTATTCAATACGAAGATTTTTTATTAGGATCTCTTTTCTGTTAACATTTTCTGTTAATTTTTTTCTTCTTTATAGATCTTAAGAATTATTGACTAGATGTGCCCTCTGTAATCGACTGTTACTTTAATGTTTAGCTTCTATTCTGTATTATTTATTTATTTATTTCAATTTTCAGTTAATTGTACTATCATTTCGAGAGTTAAGCATACCCAATCGGCCTTTTAATTTACTTGGTCGTACCATCTTTATGATTTTACTAACCTATGTACGAGGGCATATTGAAAAGTAATGCCTCCATGGCTGTAACTTTTTTATTTTTTAATCGATTTTCAAAATTCTTTTTGTATCTGATACCTACATTTGTCCTCTATGTAATGCACTATTCACTTTTCGACATAGTCCCCATCCCTTTCCACGCATTGCGCCAACGCGTGACTAGTCAGGTGAACCCGTCGGAGAGGAATTCCAGGGTTGTTGTCGACACCAGGACCGAACGGCAGGTTTCACCTCGTCGTCAGAACGCAACTCATGCCCCTTAAGGTGCTATTTCCTCTTTGGGAAGTGCTGAAAGTCGCAAGGTGCAAAGTCTTTCATTTTTGAACTGCAGTTTTTCATCTTTGAACTGTAGGCGCAGCAACCGCCTCTGATGTGTGGCGATCGTGTGCGGACGAGCGTTATCGTGCTGCAGAAGATGATCCAAAGCTGCCATTCAATCCTCTTGTCGACGACAACTCCGGAATTCCTCTCTGACGGGTTCACCCAATTAGTCCACGCGTTGGTGTAATGCGTGGAAAGGAATGGGGACTATGTCGAAAAGTGAATAGTGCATTACGTAGAGGACAAATGTAAGTATCAGATACAAAAAGAATTTTGAAAATCGGTTAAAAAATAAAAAAGTTACAGCCATGGAGGCATTACTTTTCAATATGCCCTCGTATGTTTGATTAATTATTTTAGTTTTCTAACCCTTGGTTTATTTTACTTTTATTATTGTATTGTGCCCACTTGTTCAAACTTCTCGGTTTATACCATACTGGCCTCGTTGGGCACTATAGTATATTTTTACCTTTTCTCTAACCCGCACATAAATAAAATAAAATAAATAAAATAAACTACTGAAAAAAATAAAAAAATAAAATAAAAAATATTGGTTTCAAATCTCTTAATGTAAGATACAGCACTCCAAGATTGGTTGCTTCTGAGTTGAATTGATGCTGATGGTCTTTAGGGT
>JAHWFO010029886.1:480144-527440 GCA_023313115.1 Rhysida immarginata
CAATCGAATAGTCGCCAGCACTTTTTCCGGCAAAAATGATTTACCGGTTTTTCTGGGACCGTCCAAGAACAGTGTCTTCTTTCTGGCGTCTCATTGCATACCGCGTTTACTATGTGATTGTACACAATCGGCTGTTGTTCATTTAAGAGCTATATTTGATCCACCAACTCTTGGAATCTTCCCTCTGGAACGCTTCAACTTCTTGATCAGCGAACTGATGCAATTGAGGTATCCCTGGATAATCCTTGAGTCGGCGTTCATTGTCCGTCAGACATTGGTCCGAATCTCTAAATGTGAGATACAGGACTCAAAGATTGGTTGCTTCTGGGTTGAATTGATGTTGATGGTCTTCTGACGGCGAGTCTGCACAGCTATTCCAGATTCACTTACGTTCCTGGGGACTTACTCTATGCCAGAATGACTGCAAATAGAAGTCTGAGTTGTCAAATGTGTAAAGTAATTGCTTCACGCATCGCATGCAAAGATGCCATTCTTCATCGTCCTTCAGCAGCTTAGAGCTTTTGAGGCCTCCTGGAAAGTATCTTGCAGAACACCAAAAACTCTTCGAAGATCTTCAAATGATATTGGACCACAAACATAGTATAGCAATCGATACTGTCGATTCCATACTCCGTTGCATTCGCATAGGCTTCTTCGACTTCCCAGATTGCCTGAAATTTTCGCTTCGTCAGCGCTATTATCCTATTCAATCGGAATCGTTAATTACACTGTTTTACTAGTTGTTATTACACGCATCAAACAATTATCGAGCTATTTTTCGAATTTCCCACATAGAATTGAAGTAGATAATTAGTGTTAAATTTTAAAAAGAAAGGAGATTTTTAATTGTTTTCTTTTGTCGCGTCATTTGCTTTTGCTAGCATTAAAGCCCGTCGTACGACAGGTTCCACAACAGTCAAATCAGTAAATTTGATTTTAATTTAACGCAAGTAAAAAATTTTTTTATTAAGGCCTATTGTTGTATAAACTTTGCCTTGAATGAGATGTATATTGTTGGCCCACGCATATTGTTGCTCATGCTTTGTCACTTCATGACGGACGGATCAAGCAAAATATATATCCCATCAAAAACATTTCATGTAAAACACGTAGCCAAGTCTCGCGACTCGTTAGCCGTAAAAAGTTGTGAGATCTCTCGTAGAGCCCAATCTTGTGCTGCTATTACAAAGCACTCCAAATCATCTCATCTTTGTTAAAGAACATTTTGTGACCTGGCAGCTATGCAGCACGAGAATGTGACGGCTGTTGCTTACATTTTTATACTCACGTTTATTAACAAGAAATTAATCCTCCTGAGAAAGTTATAGGAAAGTAGCGGAAGTGCTGAGGTCGTCTATTTTTACTCTTTTATCCGCAATTTTTACCCTCGCCTTCCCATTTTTAATAGAAAAATTGATTTTTTCGAATATACAGCCTGTGACAATAAAGTTTGATGAATGATGGCATATTGAGAGTGGATTGCTCGCTTACATGAAACAGTAGTTACTATCCTTCAAAGTAATCCCCGTCGATGGTAATGCACTTCTGGGAACGCCTGTACAAGTCCTGGAAACTCCTGGCGTAGTCGTTTTTAGGGATAGCCTTCAGTTGGGTCGTAACATTACGTTGGATGTCTGGCCACTTCGGGGGGCGTCTTCTACGGTGTTCCGGCCTCCTCGGAACCGTTTAAACCACTCATAAACACACTTCAAAGTAATAGCACTTTCTTTGTAAACTGTTGTCATCATTTCATGAGTCTATTTCGTTCGCTGATCCATTTTGGGTTTCGACCGCGCGTACTACGCCTTCTCTCTTCAATGTCCTGTTTAAACACAATAAACACATTCGCAACGCTGATTCTCTCAAATTTGTTTAAACATGTCTCGCCCTGTCTGGAGCAAGATACGACGATGGTGCACTCTTACGACCGTTAGCAATTTGACGTCATTCACCGAACTTTATTGTCACAGGTTGTAGTATTTAGAAAATGAAAAAGAGCTCTGTCTTCTTTCGTTTCTCATCATTTCCGATCGAATGATATATGACATGCCAGATGTTGTCATAGTTCTAAAGACCAAGTGACTGCCACCCCCACAACTCCGACCCTATTGGGACAATTTGGCCCAAACTTTACAGTAATGTTGATCTTGCTTAGAGGAATCTGCATACCGATTTTCACTCTTTTATATGCATAAATACGGGTAGACTTTTTGGTTCCCTATAATTTCCGCCTCCGAAACTTTGACCCCAGTGGGCCAATCAAAACCAAACTAAATAGTGAAGATGTACATGCCCATAGTAAGCTACATTCCGAATTTCAACCTTCTACCTCAAAAAATGCGGAAATTAAGAATGGGACGGACGGACGGACGGACAGACAGACGGACATTGTGAAAACAATAAGTAGCTCCATTCTTCAGCTACTTAATAAAGTATTTTTTATTAATAAAGTATTAATAATGATATTTATAAGGGAATTGAACGTATATGTATTTATTGCATGGAATAAAATTTATTTTCTTAATAGCATTGTAAAGTTGTAAGATATGATAACTTCCCTGTGCTTCGAATGAATTATTTTGGGCAAGTCTGGACGGTACTACATCTAAGTCGATTAAATTCAGTTATGGCTACTCTTGAGGTTTGACACACTATAATTTATTTATTTATAATCTAAACAACCCGCGGGTTGCCCCCAACAGGCCGAAGCCCAACACGGGGTTTTCATATTATAATAAAGGACAATCACAAACATCCATGCCCCAAGCGGGATTCGAACCCGCGACTTGCTGGTTGCGAGAGCGATAAGACCTGCGCCTCAGCGCTCTCGGCCAACAAGCCGGCAATTCATCAATTCATCAATATTAATTTTTTACTTAACAACTTCTGATGCTGTCATTTTAATATTCACGTTTATATATATATGGAAACTGGGCTGCGTAATTGCAAAGTCACAAAATGTTCTTTAACTAAAGATGTAATGATTTGGAGTGCTTTGTAAATGAAAATGTCAGAGTTAATAAGAGCACTAGACTTGGCTCTACATGAGATCTCACAACTTTTTACGGCTAACGAGTCGCGAGACTTGGTTACGTGTTTTACATGAAATGTTTTTGATGGGATTTCACTTCTTTTTGTAACTGGTCCTCCTTTCCCTGACATCCTTTTTTGGATTTCTCTTTCCTCCCTGTCCTTATTGGCCCTTCTCGGTGGCTTCGAAAAATTTATTTTTGGGAAATCTGCGCGGTACGTCCATTTAGTCGATTATCCTCGTTACGGCGGACTCTTGAACTTTGGCACTACTGTAATAATTAATATTAATTAGATTGAAGCTGCTCAGGGTTTTTACTCTTGATAATGCTAAGTACCCCTTGACCGCACACGAGAATATCGAAGAGCCTATGTCTGTAAGTGCGCTGTTCCTTGATTTTTATGTTATAGTTATAGCAAACGCCAAACATATAGGGTATATTGTTCGCGCTGAGCATAAACCCTATTCATTATTTCAAATATACTCCTAACTGAAGCGAGTTTATGAAAAAGCCCGTTAATGATTTGTGTTATTCTCTGTATAAAATAAAGAAATCACTATTTCCACAACATTATTTAATGTCCGTAAGCGCATTTCGACGACGATGTGGTCTTCTTCTTTATCTAGTTTTTCGCTGAAGAAGACGACGTTGTCGTCGAGATGCGCATACGGCCATTAAATGATATTGTGGTATTAGTGGTTCCTTTATTTATTTTATACAGTTTAGTGTTTTCCATAGTCTCTTGCAATTTACTTATTTGGATTTGTATTACTATCCTTTTAACTTTTTTTCTTATCCTCAGGATCCAGTTTCAAATCTTGTATAACACCGATAGAACCAATTTCTATGCCAAATCTCACATCAATGTTTCTTCTCAATATCACACTTGCTCCTACTTTTATCACTATTGTCTCCTCTAATCTTGCTTTAATGGAAGCGTCGTCTTCATATTTTCTTATACACTCACAGCCCTTTAGAAAGATACTTGAAGCAATCTACAAGATGAGTCATTGGACGTACCTGCATTTCTGAAACGATGTGTAAAATAAATGATGTGATCATGCTAGCAGGGAATAG
This sequence comes from Rhysida immarginata, assembly GCA_023313115.1. Taxonomy (NCBI): domain Eukaryota; kingdom Metazoa; phylum Arthropoda; class Chilopoda; order Scolopendromorpha; family Scolopendridae; genus Rhysida; species Rhysida immarginata. Next base: position 484,254 of record JAHWFO010029886.1, read on the forward strand.
GATAGGTGTTCTATCTTTTGAGACAGTTTTGGGCGCCATCATCTCTGAGGAGTTTTTTTTTTCAGGAGTTCATTCCTGCAATCCGGTTTCAGTTGTCTGCTGTGGTTCAGACATTTCGAAACTGGGTTGCAGCAGCTAAAGGATATATTCAATATGTTATCCCTGCTACTGTAGAGTGAGCTCAAGGTGCTTTACCTATTCATTATGCACGCGCACAAGAATGCCGGAGATAATGCTGTCACAGGCTTGTAGGATGCATTGCTGAAGGTCACGCTTGCTTTGGATTTTCACAGAATACACAAGTTGTTTCAAGTGGCCCGACAGGTAAAAATCTAGCGATGTTAGGTCTCGGGAATGTGGTGGCCACTCAACGGGATCCCACCGGTCAATCCAATGACCAGGTAAATGCCCATCCATTCGTTGACGGAAATTAAGTCCATAGTGTGGTGATGGAAACAACTTAGAAACTGTCATCATCAGTCAAGAGTGACGGGAACACAGTGCCGTCGCAGGTACTCATCAGCATTTAAGGTACCGTCTATGAAAATGGTACGGGTGCCCCATATCGCACATAACACCGTAACTTTGCTATCACCAACGAATTTGGATGGATCTGTCCAATGAGAGTTCGTATATCTCCAATATCTCATGTTCTGACGGTGTACCTCACCATAGACTTAAACCTCACGAATTCCGATAACGTTGGCGTACGCTTTCGCTCTCGTATCTTCTATCCGTCGAAGAAGAGAGCGTGGCGGCGTCAGCAGCGACAACAACAACGTCAACACGCATCGACCAATGGGGAACGAGAAAGAGATTCGAGCGCGAAGCTCGAGTGGAAGAGAGAAAAAGAGCGAGAGAGATTATCGACACGGACGGTGGTAGAAGGATCTGCGGCTCATGGAATCAACAGCCGATATAACCCGGAGAAAGGATTGTTCTGCGTGGCCAGACTGGAGCGAGGAAGAAAACATTCCCCGCCTTCACGAGAACGCAGGCTATGGAATACGGATGCCGTGAGAGCAAGGAGCGCACCGTGCAGTGAAGCCAACGTGGCGGTGAATTTGCCAACGTCGCAGAAAGAAGACGAGAGCAGCAAATTGGTTCCGCTGCCTCAAGTGGCTACGACTCCGAGGTTGGTTATTAGTACCGTCGCAGAGTACTTCAGGAATCTCGTAAGTGTCAATTATGTTGTGGGCAGTAATACCGTCTTAACTAAATGCAGTTTTATGAAACTGACCTGTACAAGTTTAGACAGTGTCTCCAATGTAATAGGTTTGTGGCCTTTCGGACTGAACGCGTACCTCAGTGATCAGCTAGGCTTTACGCTAGCACGAATCTGACATCTTATTGCTGCTTTAATCTTAGCTTCCCGTTAGTGTGCTCGTATCCGCTGTTTAAAGAGCGGTTGGTTTTCATAATTATTGAAACGGGTTTTATTTCAGTAGCCCGTACTTGTCAGCGCTATTAATTTACATGTTCTTTTGTATTCTTGCAGTGTGTGCTATCGTTGTGTAATTCAGTCTAGCCTTAAGACATTATTTTTGAACTGAACTGATAGAACTTTCGGGTTATGCGTGTTTATCCCGTTGTAAAAGGAAACATAATTGTGTTCCCGGACTGGATATTTATCTGAATAATTTGAACTTGAGAATTCGCCTTTTGTTAAATGTCGCCTCGTTAGAGGAAAATTTATCTAACGTGTTTTTGAGCCGTACTGTTTTCTATTGCCTAAGATTGGGCATTTATGTTATTACAGAGATAAATATAAGTTTCTGTTTATTTGTTTATTGGAGTTTATTGTGGCTTTAAAATGAAGTGAATTTTAGCTAGATTAATGTATTTATCTAGTAGTAATTTAAGTGCATATTTATGTTCACATCATCATTGTAGATAATGAGTTGGTGTGATACAATAAGGCATTACGAATATTACGTTAGCATTTAGAATTGTCATATACACTATATGATCAAAAATATCCGGACACCCCTCACAGATCATCGATTGGCCCAATGTCACATGATAATGACTTGCACATCATTTAAATAGCTTCTCACACCTTCAGACACAACTCTGCTTGGACATTGGCAAGAATGGGTCGTTCGGCAGAGCTCAGTGAGTTCCAACGTGGAACCATCGTTGGATGTCACCTATGCGGCAAGTCCGTGCGTGACATTTCCAGCCTTTTTCAGATACCCAAGTCAACAGTAGGCGATGTCATTATGAAATGGAAGACCCGGGGATCAACAACAGTTCAACAACGAACCGGTAGACCCAAGAAACTAACGGACAGAGACCGTCGAGTGCTTCGTCGTGTCACCCGCAGCAACCGGAAGTCCTCGGCGGAAAAAATTGCCACAGAGTTTCGAAACGCCTCTGCAAATGATGCCAGTACCATGACAATTCGTCGGGAACTGCACACGATGGGATTCCATGGCCGTGCTGCTGCCCACAAGCCCCACATCAGCAGGGTCAACGCCAAGCGATGTCTGGAGTGGTGCAAAGCCCACAGAAACTGGACAATGGACCAATGGAAACGTGTAATGTGGACAGACGAATCTCGCTACACACTCTGGCAATCCGATGGACGAGTTTGGGTTTGGCGCATACCTGGAGAACGCTTCTTACCTGAGTGCACAGAGCCCACAGTCAAGTTCGGAGGAGGAGGAGTCATGGTGTGGGGCTCATTTTCATGGTACGGACTGGGCCAGCTCGTTCCTGTGCAAGGAATCATGAACTCCGACCGTTATCTGAATGTTTTGGACAACTGTGCACTTCCAACGTTGTGGCAATTTTTCGGAAACGGACCATTTCTCTACCAACACGACAATGCTCCGTGCCACAAAGCGAGGCGTGTACAACAGTGGTTTGCGGACTCAGGGGTCGAAGAAATGGGTTGGCCGGCACAAAGTCCCGACCTCAATCCTATAGAGAGTCTGTGGGATGAATTGGAAAGACGCTTGCGGGCCAGATCACATCGGCCAACTTCTGTACCTGAACTAATTCTCGCTCTTCGGGAGGAATGGAGGAACATTCCGGAAAGTACCTACCAACATTTGGTGGAAAGTCTTCCCCGAAGGGTGGAAGCTGTGATTCGGGCAAAGGGATGTGCAACGCCCTATTGATTTCCATGAAATCGTGGCTAGAGCGCAAACGTGCATGTGTCCGGATATTTGTGATCATATAGTGTATGTTGGATATTTGCAATTTATAGACTTATACCGTAGCTAAGTAAGTTTTACTTAGGACTTTTGACTTGTTAAATTTCTAATTAATCAGTATTTATTTATTTCACTTTAATAAACTTCATTTATTTGTTTATGCGTTCACTATACGTGTCTTATCCTACTTCCTCTGCTCATATCTGCCATTCTCAGATATTTCTACACGTTACACTCATCACTGAACACAATGATGTACAAATGTAGGATCCAGTCGACAGTTTTCCAGAGCCCATGTACAGAACTTCTCACGTTTGCCCAGCTCATTCTCGGATAGTTTTTGCTGCATCTGAACTTTGAATGGATGAGACTTGTTGGTATGCAAAATCCGTGCTATGGATGATTGGCTGAGTCCACATCAGCTGCAAGCCATCTTGTGCTGCGTTGTGGACTGTTTTCAAATGCTGCCTGAAATGTGATATCACATATGCGAAGGTACTGTGCGCGATTGGTTCGGGATGCCGGGCATTGAAATCAGCAGCAATAGTATAGTAGGGGCGTTTTCCGGCTCAATCCTCACCTCCTTCATTAGTGCTATCTCCAATTACCTGCAACAAATAATTGTCCAGTGTCAATGTTTTGTTAATAACTTTGAATCACAATAGAGAACTGAAATCCGAATACAGGAATGAACTCCTGAGAAATAACAGATGTTACTTAATAAATATTGAGTTTAACTAACTTGCCGTAGAGATGTAAATCAGGGTGTTAACACTCTACAAAGTTAATTCGTTGGAAATCGTCCCATAGCGTTCATAGTTTCTAAGGCTTCCATGTCTAAAGGTTTGCTTTCATTAGGTTTCCGGGGCCCTCATCCTGCTATTCATTTCCTGTCTTCATTATTTTGTATTACTTTAGCCTTCACCATTTCGAGCGTTTTTTGTAAATTATAATGTAATTCTGTTCGTAAATTGCCATATGTTACGCCTTCATTTAGTTCATCTTTTGTCGAGTTGAAAGTTTCCATGTAGGTTTCGCATCCTATCTGTAGTTCTCCTAAGGTTCGACATGGTTTGAACATAAGAAGTAACGAAAAGAAGTACTTTTCAGGCGCTTCCTCAATATCATAGAAACAATGGTTTGAGATATGGCCGGTCTCTTCTTTTCAGATGCCTCACCATGGACATAAAAATTTGCCTCATCACTGAACACAATGATGTACAAATGTAGGATCCAGTCGACAGTTTTCCAGATCCCATGTACAGAACTTCTCACGTTTGCCTGACTCATTCTCGGATAGTTTTTGCTGCATCTGAACTTCTTACAGTCTTATAACACAATATTCGACTTTTGTTGAAATTTGTTGCAATTTAACTACATATCTGTATACCATAGTTTTTTGCGAAATTGTACAAATTCATATGTTACAAATCTTTTGGCCTGTTAGGATAATAATCATCAAGCCATTACTCATAATAAATATCAGTAAAATCCGGTTCAAATATCATATCCTCTTTAGATTTAACTCTACGGTTCTGATAGATACTGACATCAAGCCATTTTACTGTTGTTTGAGGACCAGTCCCGTACAGTGGAATTCTAAGCTAAGTGTCACTTGCTTCCAAAGCTCCACACAGCCGGTTCGGCAATACCCTTAGTCACTTGTATAAACGACTTCTTAAACTCTTAGCAGAATTTATATCAGTTGGGTGTGTTTTTCGTTTTTTGTGGTGTATGTAATAATTCAGCATAGCTGATTTTTCTCCCACAAACTGGATATTTGTTACAATTCCATGCGAGTAACATTGCAGGATTGTAATCGTTTATCATAACTCAGTCTTTTTTGCGCACAATATTATAGTGTCGGTTATTAGATGATAATGCTTTTTGTTTTGCATCTATTGACTACGATATCTCTTACGGTAAGTGCTTCAGTAATTTGAGGTGGGAGTCCAAATCGACAAGCTGACATATAATCTAATTAGTGTTCTTTTTCACCAACAATAACTGTACTGTTAGTGAGTTTGATATGACACGACCAGTTGATTAAGAGTAGGCGAAAGATTCTTATTCGGTATGGCTCACGTGACATACTTTGCTACAAATGATGCTACCTCCTCAAGTGGCGACTTGTGAAGAATTGGGGCATCTTTAACCCACGATATCATATGACATTGTTGAGAACTTCGAGATTTGTATTCACGTCTTCAAAAGCAATGCTCGATCTTACCAAATGGCTCATCAGATGATTAATGAAGTCCGACGTAGCTTTAAGCTTATTATCTATGAAACGAGAAATGAGACAGGATGAAAAGTAACCAGTTCACTAATACTTTTGTTAGCCGTTTCCCGTTGAGTTCCCCAATGTGTTCCCCTAAATCACTCCGCATCCTTTCAGAAGGACTTATTATAAGGAACCATGTTGAAGGATTATAATTTTTTGTCATGCAGTTGATGACATTTTTCGTTTTTCTTTCTTTTTTAAAATTGTTCCGTCTTTTACAATCGACCAAATGTTGCAGTCAAATCGCCTTCTAGCTCATCTTTTTTTATTAAGCATTTGAAAGTATTGTTCAGCTGTAATTTTTTCTTTTCGATTTACGCAATTCATTTTATAAAAAATATCAGAACCTAATTGACGAATATTAGCATCATTTAATAAGAAAAATAAATATTGTTGATTTAACCGAAATTGAAAATATTTTGACATTAATCTGGTTTTAATAATTTCCATGCTTCCAGATTAACAAACTTTTCCAACGAAACTCATATCTCGGAGTTGCTATTGTTTCTCAGTCCGTTGCCATTAATAGCCATTCCGTTGAAGGTTAATTGATATTTGGAAGCGACCTTTAACGATTAACACTTCATATTTTTTTATTTTTTTTAATTTTTCCTTTCATTGTATCCTAAACACTATTTTTATGCCAAATTTCAAGTTTTTAGGGCCGCGAGAAGTACCTCAGATTTTTGATGATCGGTCAGTGAGTCAGTGTCTTAAATAAAGAAATTTTGAGTTCATGTATCTTATGAATTAGAAAAGATAGAAAAGTAATATTTGAAGGTTCAATCTCATTTGCAAAGTACTCTCTATATAACAAGTTTCAGTTTTCTCTGCAACTTTGGCACAAAGAAATGTAGGGTCAAAGTACGCCGAGTTGCTTCATGAAAAGGATGTTACGGCTGTGTGTAATAGTTCTTAGTAGGCAATACAGTATCATGAATCCACAAGATTTACGAAAAACGGGTATCGATATCGAAAGATTTGGGCCTTGATTTCTGAGTCTCTATATTAAACTGCAAATGTCTTGAATTTGACATCCATAACTATGTAAGCTTTGCAGAGCCGTTTGTATAAATTCCCCAAAATTACAATATTGTACTATAACGTATAATGAGTTATTTTGTTTCATGTATTTTCGATGTGGTTATTACCAAGTGCAAGATTTCAATAAGTCGACGATTGCCTATAAAATTCTACCCAATAAGAAAATAACATTGGTCAAAAACGAATTCGTTATAGCTGACTGCTATGTACTTTTGGCGCAGATTCGAATATTCATCGGTGTCTTTTCTCCCTATTTTTCAGTAAGTACTTTACCAAATACAGCTCGACATACATGGCATTGTACTTTTTAAAGGACAACTCTACGCATAAAAATAATCGATTATAATTTTTTTACAGAATATCATTCTTTGATATAAATTTAACAAATTTCGGTTAATTTTTTAAATTTTGGTCTATAATTTCAATATAAAAATGCTTTGAAAAGCGAAAAACGGCGACCATTATTTTTTCAGAAATTACGTAGGTGGAGTCACGATGCTGTTATCGGTTCATTCCTTTCTCGTTTACTGAGTAGGATAGTTTATACGCAGTCTTCCTTAATTGTAAATCGCATATTCATCATGCCTCATCCTTCTATAGAATTTGGCTGTAAGAATAGAAGTAGTGATAATAATACTGACATGCATGATTTTTCTTTCCTGTACCGTGACAAGTGTTCTAACATCGGATTTTCACGTTGATTTCAAATCTGAAAACGCTTTTGCTCTATCACATTACGTTCCGAATAACATGCTGATTTTTCCTGCCAAAAAGGTGGAAAATCAAAATTTGAATTGCGGTTTTCTTAAAACTCTGATGTGATACAAACAAACGGTTTACAGATTTGGAATCAGCATACAAAATTAACCAGAAACACATCAACTAATTAAAGACAATTAAAGACAATTTTTTTTTGCTCAATTAAAGACAATTTTTTTTTGTATGTCAGTGTAATTTATCTTTTCAAATATTAACAAAGGTTCAAACTATGGACCTTAACAAAGGAATTTAACTCCGGAAATACTACCCTTAAAGATACTCACACCTAGTAGTGTGCTACTACAGATAACAATAATAAGAATTATTTCATCCATTTCCAATATGTGAAGCAATTAGTAAGAAGATTTGACCGCGGCTAGTCGAATCTGCTCCGCTCATTTCGAATGATTGTTTTGCTGTTGATCCTGTCGTATTATCTTCAGTACCTAGGCTTCAGTGCAGCTGTCACGTGGTAAATTAAATACACGAGACAGAACTTTGGGGGAAAATGAATAAATAGGTATTTTATTCGCTATTGCTACAGTGGAAACGCTATAAATAAAAAGTTTAAGAAATGTAGAATCAGTCCTTTTGACAACTCGCAGAATTGACCCTTGGCTTAATTTTTAGAAGTGTTCGCCGAATACAGGAGATACTTGAGTAATGTCGCACTTGGATGAACTATCGAAGGTATCAAAAGCACTCCCACGCACTTTAATTGAAGAGGACGGAAGCAGATAAATTACGCTACTACACTGTTTGTAGAGCGGGAATTCACACCGCAAAAAATACAAGTGCGATCTACGCCGGATTCACACATACTTTAAACTTAAACAAATTGCCGAATCATCGCAAAAAAAAAAAAAAAATCGAAGATAAGTAGCACTAATCTGTAGGTTTAGGCGCACCATCACAACACAAAAGATGAACACCTCCCACTGACATTTTCAGCATACACAAACAATAACGCTATGTAGGACAGGTATTTTCCTGTTTGAAAACACCTACTACAGATGTGGGGGGACAACTAAAATGAAGCACGAATCACTACGTCGCACACATACAAAAGCACCGGTAGTTGAAAACAGCTTATTTCTTCATAAACTGTTAAACTTGCTAGGCGCTTAAACTTGACTGCATAATCGTAATTTGATTCTAAAGAGGAAAAGACCCACGGTATTACGTTCATACCTGTAAGAAACTATTCTACTGTAATGCAGTTTTTGCCTGCCTCTTCGTTTTATAATTTCCTTTTAAAATAATTACGGCGTCATAATCCGGAAGCAAAAAAAAATTATAATGCTAACGAACAAGATGAATGTTCTCGTACCGGATGGAAACAATGTCTCTAATTCGGCCTTTTACGTATAAAGTTCAGGAAGACGGGACCAAATAATGTGGGAAAATTTCCCCTGTTCCTCCTTCTCAGAAATCGACTAAGGAGAAGGGAAATATCCCCAGTAAATGACTGCCCAGGCAGTAGTGGAGATACTCACAAGTCCCCAGCTGGCAGATTATGTTCCAGAAATCAGCATTTTTAAACATCCACACAAGAAGTCTACTGAAAAAAAAATGTCTACCCACCTCTTCACACCGTTCTTCTACAAGGTCTGTTCAAAGAATAACCAAACTTTTTTAATTACGCGGCAAGGGATTGTCGTAGCGACGAGCGGTTGGCAGCATTGCAATTGTCATATCCTTGCGCCTAATGGACTATTTAAAAGTTTTATACATGTTGTTTAGCTTTTGAGCTATTGCCATTTGAGTTCAACGTGTTTTAGTGTTCGTGGCGATTTTTGCAATGTCCGATTTACGAAAGCAAGGATGCAACGTGAAACTTTGCGTGAAATAGGGAAAACATACACGGAAACTCAAAAAGAAACCACTGTTGTGGCAAGGCAACGCATGGTTCCTTCATCATGACGAAGCGCCTGCCCACTCAGCCTTGTTAATTCGTCAATTTTGTGCCAAAACTCAGATGACTGTCCTCCCAGCCTCCATACTCCCCAGACGTATCTCCTTGCGATTTTTTCTTGTTTCCAAAATTAAAATCAGTGCTGAAAAGACCCCGTTTCGACTCCATTTATAACATTAGGAAAAGTTCATCACTGACATTGAACGATATTCCGAAAGAAGCTTTCCAGGACTGCATGGTAAAGTGGGAACACCACTGGAAAAAGTGTGTGAATAGAAGCGGGGAGTACTTTGAAGGAGACAAAGACCAATAAGCTGTATATTAAATAAAAAAAACTAAAAAAAAGTTCGTTATTTTTTGAACAGACCTCATATGTTTGAATGCTCTTCGTCTCACTTCTCATGACCCTTCTTGTAAGAATGATCCTGAAGTAGAAGTGCTACAACCAGCAGAGCTCGCAGAATTCCTGAGGCACCCAAATCCCTGAACCCAGGAACCACTGAAGCACCAATTTATTTATGTGTAATAGTGTCTTTTTTTCTTTTTTTGGTGTTATATTTGCATTTATTTTAAAAATAACGCTATTGTAGTTTTCAAATAAATTCTGTATTTAATTATTTTCTTGGTTATTTTTGTAATACTTTATTCTGCGAAAATAAACCAGTTGGTGCGAAATTTGAATATGTTCTTAAGGAAATGATGCTATGAAGAAATAAAATTTGGAAATATTGGTCTTGCTCTATGTGTGCGATGAGGATTAAAATACGTGTTTTAGAGCCCTTAGTTTTATTCGTGATCCTGTTATCAAAATCTGAGATAGCTAATTTATCCGAAGGTGACTTCAAAGTGTCATTTAAAAGAGGAATTGCGATGGAGGACCATTGGTAGACTGAGGCAGGACGAAGTCAGAGAGAGATGACCAGATGGTTAAATTTGAGCCCTTCTATAATGAAAGTGTTTTTATATGCATAAAAACATATCCTTCAATGTATAAAACATAAAAATTTTGATATCAAGTACAAAAACTGCGCATATTTGCTTAAAATAATAACCAAGTGTATTTCGATTAATATTATTTTTTCAGTCTTGATATATTATTTGTTAATAGATAAAAATCGACATTTGAAAATCGTCATTTCAGTATTGCCATTATTGGCCGGCTCAGTGGCCGAGAGGGTTAAGGCACAGGTCTCGACACTAGCGAGTCGCGAGTTTGAATCCCGCTGAGGGCATGGATGTTTGTGTTTATTCCGTTCATAATCGTTCTTTCATCATTATTGGGGATAGTACAATAGACCTGAGGTCGCAGTGCTTGGTTCTTTGACAACCACCCCTTTAAAATTCATTACTCTTTGCCATTATTAAACAAAACGATTAGTGCTCCTTATTTATGTAGTCCAGTTTGGTATATTTTAAATATAATTTTGGGACCCGAAGGAAGCATCTTAATTTAGAACAAGCAAGTAAATTAATTTCATTTCATTCCTGAGTGATGCCCGAGTTGTCCATTGCGAATAGTAATCGCTAAAGTAAAAGCATAAATGCTAGAAGTCTAGAAATCACATGAACTAATTACGATTCAAGTATACTCAAGTTGAGTATACTGAAACTGCTGATAAATAACTGGAAGAAGTATCTAGATAGAATGGTGTCTTCGAAAATCGTGCTGAAGAAGCCGTTGCAGGCCTGAGAGATTTAGCTTTTTTCTCATTTCGATTTTGATATTTAATAGATAATCCTCATGTTATCATTAATAACAATAGCAATCTATGATATACGTTGAGCTATTAAATGAATAAAATAATAAATAGAATTTCTTCTTCAACCAAAAAACAATCAAAAACAATTTAATAAAAAAATAATAATAAATCACAAATTATAATAAGACCAGTGTATTTAGTTATTAATTTTTAATTGATTGTACTTATTATTATTCTCAGTAGGAAAATTTCGTATATTGGTTGTTAATTCAAATTTTAGTATTGGTAATAATTAAATATACTGATTTTATCTCAATTTGTAATTTTTATTATTTTTTATTAAATATTTTTGATTGTTTTTTGGTTGAGGAAGAAATTCTATTTAATAGCAATCTATTTTGTATATAAAATGTACAAAAGCCCTGTTTTTAACCACTACGGATGAGACCATCGTCATTTTTAGCTGACATGTTTTTAAATTTAAATAGCCTAAACGTAAATAAAGCACAATATAATTGAGGGATGCTCTGTAATAATAAAAACTGCTTTGTTTTGGGAAAACAGGAGTTGAATTTTGGGCTTACAATATCGAAATCTATACGTATACTTCAGCCAACATGTCATCATTTTGAAAAATAAGGTATGCAGTAGCAAGGTAAGACTGTTTGGCTTGTATTTAAAAGTTTAAATATTAAGGTAAGTAAATTTATCTTGTTGTTACAGAGCACCCTTCATTTCCTGATATTCTTCCAAGGAGATTCAGCACTTTGTATACTTTCTATACGGCGGCATCTCAAAATATTTTCTTTCTAATCTTGTGTTTAATGTTAACTCATAGTAAATGAAAACTAAAAGCTGTTCATACGTTTATTTCTTAATTTCAAGCTACATATAAAATCGTGAGACCCGTTCTCAAACAATTAAAGTCTTTGTTGATGAAGCGCTTGAGCCAAGGACGGGTGTTCCGCTCGATATTAATAATGGCAGAAAAAAAGGATAAATGGAAAATTATCTAATGGTTTCCCACTGGGCAGAAGGTCATTTTGTGAGCGACATCGTTGAGTCTTCTCAGAAAAATGACATCATCGGACTTTTACTCCAATTAGTGGAGTCAATAATTTTAAACAACCAGAAAGAAAAACACAATCCAACGAAGTTAAGCCCTTTCCTTTTTACGTGACCCAATGAAAGTGCCCGTTGATATTAAAAAATTTATGTCCTTTAATAAGGGAGAAAAGCCTTTAAAGCAAAACGAACCGAACTACAATTTACAGGAAGGGACTCTCGAAGAGTGAACACGCCTCCTTACGGCCCCCGCAATGTAAACCTGACGGATCGTTTGCAACTTGGGGTTTCCGTGATAGAAATGATTCCTCATCGTGGATCGTCTCCTTCCATTCATCAATGTCACGCCTTTAATTACGAAGCGAGCCCTTCGGAGATACATTCCTGTTGCCGATTGGCCTCGCTTTGTGTCTGGATAATCTTATTAAGGGAGCACGGCGCTCCCATGCTTTAATCCAACCTATAAAGATCTCGAAAAACGGGAGCTTTATTTTTAGGTTGTACTTTACCGAGAGAAAAGTCAACCAAATCTGATTCTGTCCCCATTTGAAATTTGTAGTCCTGTTTACGCTTGTGCTTTAAAGACTCCCTTGAGAGCCTGTAAAGGGTGGTTGAGAAATGTTAGGTAGAGAAAATAATGATAAAACACTGAATAAAGGATAATCTCCTTGTAGAAAATGATAGTAAAGTCATGTTGAATGGATCTACTTCATTAAAGAAAATGGGTTAAGTTAGCTTACAGAATAATAAAATCTTTGGCTAGTTTTTTTATTCTCGGGAATAATTTATTGTAAGAAGTAATTTTATTCAAAACGAAACAGAACCAGCATTCCGGTGGGAATATGTTGATATATTACTTAAAACTGCTTTATTTAGCTTACAGTTTAAAGGGTACAACCGTCTACTTATACTAAAGTTATAATAGAAATTAATATTAAAACAGATAAGCTTCAATTGAGAGTAAACGGATATTTGTCAGAGAGTTGAGCGACCCATAAAGTATTCAAATCTTGAGAGGAATCTTGAGAGGTGCTTTTTCGCTTGCAAACGCACTTAAATTACGCCTGAAAAATCGTTTAACGACTTTAACAACAATTAATAAATAAGGTCAAACTAAAAGAATTATACCGCAACTTTCATGATGGAATCCACGATATCGTCCCATCCATTTTATTAAACAATGGTAGCTATTTCACCAAACCAAGGTATGAATAAGAAATATAGCACAGAACCACCTATAATTATATTGAATTTTTATCCATTTAACACAATTTTATTATGGAATAATATCCGAGTACAAATCAAAATAATTATTGTGAAGTGCAAAACACCGAATTGTATAAGCCAACATAGTTAATATTCCTCAGGGATAATTTCTTTAAATAATAATAATAATAATAATAATAATAATAATAATAATAATAATAATAATGTAACAGCAACTAGGAAAAGACCTTCAGACAAAGTGTAGGTCCGAGCCCAGTGTTGTCCCCCAACAGGCAGAAGCCCAAAGCGGGGTTAATGAAAATACACTTAAAAATTAACAGAATAAAGCATATAACACCAAGAATAAAAAAATAATTAAAAAAATAAATGACATCAACACACAGAAAGTACAACAACTAAGAAAAGAAAAAAATTCCAGAAAAAAAATAGTAATATCAAGCAAATAAACTAACATGAAGATCATCCGCACTGGAAATATTTACATTATTAAAATAGTCACCATAATTCTGAATCAATTTGTTAACCGGATTAATACGCGAAATATGAGATTGCCATTTGATGGAGGACTTAAACATATAACCCCGTCGAGTCTTCCTGTAAGTAGAAAAGTTAAAATCAGGTAGGATTGCATTCACTATCAACTTATGATGAAAAACGCTGAATAGTGTATATTAATATTAATAAGTTCTGCCTAGAGGTATACAGGCGTTATCACATGCTATTTTCTTTTTAATAAAAAAGTTAATTTAATTTATCAGGTCTGCATTTTTATTGATAACATTCAATTATAACGTTAAGAATGTCTGTGGTTGTTGCCTAAAGTTCAAATTGGAATACGGCAGTCTTGTAGTATTCATGTGCATCCCACAATCTTCTTAAGTTAGTTTTAGAGAGTAAGAAGCTTTGGAGGCAATCAACAAAGGCTTTGCTAACGTCGAACGGCAGAGCTTCCACTGGCGAAGGGGTGATTCTGCTCCGTTTGTGTCTCATCTATACTCAGCTAAGCAAATATGGAATGGAACTGAGAGAAAAGTAGAATAAACAGAAAACGTTACGTGGAGATTGTGATAGCCATAAGAAAAAAAATTAAAAGGAGAAATAAGATTCGGAAGATTGTCGACTTAAAAGTTTTATTTGCTCTGCAATTCCTTAATATATTATTTTCTTTTATACAACTCTGCGCCAAAAAATAGAATAATTTTTGAAACGCTACAATCACTCTAAAATAGCAAGCCAAAATACGCTCCTAGTTCTTCCAACTGTAAATAACCACAGCCCCATAGATTTATTTCTAAATATTTACGTTCCTAAACTTTCAGCACAAGGAAAAGAATACCACGTTTGAAAACGCCATTTAATATCGTTATGTAACTATATTAATGTTTAATGTTCATATATAAATGTCATTAAAAGTTCCGGAAACATCAGTACCTTTAAGGGAAAAATAATACGTCAAGACAAAAAAATAGAATAATAACCAAATGAACACAAGAATTCAGCATTATCTAAATCATAAACTCTTTACGAACTGAAATCTTCATTTAATATTTTGTTGACCCACCTTTGATTACTGAAGCAATACGACGTGGCATTGTAGAAATAAGACGTTGGCATACATCAGTTGTTATATTTTCCCATATGTTCTCCAAGGCTGATTTTAACTTGCTCAAATTGGCTGGATTGACGACCTCTCCACAATGACTCGATTTGGTTTAGATCCGGCGAATTAGCTGGCCAGGACAAAACCGTCATGTACGGTCTTAGAAATCATTTGTTTGTCATCTTTTCGGAATGCGTTGGTGCGAAATCGTTTGAAATATCATCTCATCGTCGAACAGAGACTCTGATGATGGTACCTTGAAACAATCAAGCAGTTTGCAATAGTATTCTGTATTAATAGCACCGTTGATGAAAACAAGTTGCTCCAACTTCACAGATCTCGTCGACGCCACACTCTTGGTCCTTGATCACCAAAGGCAACACAAAATTTCGATTCATCAGTAAACAGCACGTTTTACCCGCCATTGATTGACCAATTCTTTTGTTGAACCCACCATTCCAGACGTCGTTGCTTTTGTTTTCTGGTTAGTAATGGCTTACGTTTTGGCACACGGTTTTGGAAGCGCATCGCATGTAGTCTTTTTAGGGTTGTTGATGGGTTCTAGAAACCCCATATTTTCTCCACTCTCTAGTCATTGTTGACACTGATGCAAATGGGTTTGAATGAACAACTTTTCTTAGTTGTTGATCGTCACGGTGACTTGTTTTCCTTTTACGCCCGCATTTCTTCCGCTGTTTCATGCCATCTATTCCTTCTCTGTGTTTCTTTAAGACTTTTGAAACCGTTAATTGGTAACATTTCATTTGTTCTGCAGTCTGATTGTGTTTTACCTTTTCCATGCAGCGCAGCTATTACTTTTTGTACAGTGCTAGTCAAATCCGCTTTTCAACCCATAATGATCAATGTCTTTATGGGTTCTTGATCTCGTAATTTATATAAATTGCCTTTAATGGGGATGTTCTTTACTAGGGAGAAGTACATCACTATCCAATTGCTTTTCATTTGAATTTTGCATATTCTAATTTTTTGACTTGATGTTTCGAATATTCTATTTTTTATCTAAAGAGGTGTTATCTTTTTTTACATTTTTTTGTAATATAAGGTAAGTCGGGGGAAGACGCCACGCTTAAACGATTATCATTTTTTTAAGAAAATGAGAAATCAAAGCCATATTTTAATATATGTCCAGATATTACTTGTTCCATTGACATTCAACAGAAAAAATATGAATGTATTTCATTAAATGTAAAATGTTCAAAAATGACCCTAAACTGAATGCTGCAAAGGAACGTATTTTCCCAATATGCGGAGACGATGCCATAAATATGATGTTTAGATTTTAAATAAACACGAAATAAATGCATCTGATAACGATTATTACAAACACATTCAACAAGATGAATTGACAGTGAAAAAGAGAATATTTTCCGTTAAAAGTTTTACAATACAAGCCCTTCTTTCTGCAATTTTCATGGAGCTATGTCTTGCTTCTTACGCATTAGACCGAATCACATTTTGGACCGTTTTTGTTATAAAAATTCCTACTGCTTACAGCAAGAAAAGTCATCGTCTTCTTCCATTCACTCTCACTCAACCACCACCTTCTCAACAGATGATGATAGCGATAATGATGATTAATTTGCTGTGCACATCCTCATCTGTTTTCTTCTTTTTTCGTTTCTCTGTTGGTGGACATATGAGCAGCGTGATCTATTTCCATTTAAAATCAGTAAGACCCATCTGGTAATCAAGTAATATTTTGTTCTGTGGGATCTGTCATGTTGCTTTATTATACAATATGAGAGTTATATTAAGTTTAATGGATACATCAGCGCTACAGCCTAAGCATTTTCAATGAAATATTATAACTCAAATACTCACCATGTCCAAATCATTTATCTTTCAATATAACATCGATGAAAATCCATATACAGATCAAAGCTTCTGACATTAGTCTTGCAATAGAATACATTTAGGGGAGTGTGGGTAACAGTGAGACACACTTTTTTCTAAAGCAGTTTATTCATGTTACAATAGATCAAATGCAACGAATTTTTTCTGTGAAATACTAAACTTATACAGCTATGACATAATTTAATTTCAGATTTTATTATGATAAACCTTCGATGAAAAAAATTCAAACAAATCTGAAGCACATTGTCTCACTCTTCCCCAGGGTTGGGGAAGAATGAGACAACAAAGGGGGGAACAATGAGACATGTTTTTTTTGGTGCATTTATTTTGATTTAAAATTATTAGAATAATTATCAATTGAATTACAACATATTCTTCTAAATTTTAAAAAACTTTGAAAGATTGAAATCATACAGTAACACTGAAAAGGAGTACAAAAAGGAGAATAATAACACTATTATAACATATTTGCTTAAAATTTTATAACTATTATGATTTAAGGAAAATATAAAATATGAAATTCTTTTGCCAAACAATAATGATTCTTTGATATACTACATCATGCAGAATTCAACATGCTATGGTGGGTAACACTGAGAAACCCGTCTCACTCTTCCCCAAATCATTTTGTCTCACTGTTACCCACACCACATGATTTAATTTATCAAGCCTGTAGGCCTAAGTTTCCATTTCATTTTTAAATCGCTTATAAATATCAGAAAGCTTAATGAATAAGCATTTCATATATAGCTATCTTTTTATCAATTGCTATAAACGTGGTGAAAAATGTACTATAATTGGCAATCAAGAAAATTTACATTACTAAACTTAACTTACGCAGGTATAGTTTTCTTGAGCCTGCAGGGATCCCAGAGAACTGAAACTAGATGGGTGCATAGATGATTAAGTTCACCTTTTAGCTATGGTAGCACTAGTTGCTGGTGATGTCTTTTCTAGATGCTACATTGAATGTCTCACTGTTCCCCGTGTCTCACTGTTACCCGCTCTTCCCTACTCTTCGCATTAAAAAGTGTTTCCATTTAGTTAATTATAAAAGCGATATCCCCCCCCCCCCGACTTATCCTAATTATCGACGGAGTTTCAGTCAACACAATTTTAGTAAGAAAAAGGGCGTATTTTTATTCTACATCTGTTATTTTTCTTCACTAAAAAATCAACGATATTTATGGACTAAAACATGCAAATAACAGTATCGTTTTGTGGAATATTCTATTATTTTGAAGCAGAGTTGTATAATGAAATTTTCTGTAGTGCTAGAGAAAAATTAGAATTATCAGTTGAAATAATAATGTAATCGGAACAAGGAAGCACATCAATTAATCTTCATCAAATGTTACTTTTTAATGTTCAAAGGATTGAATACATCAATCTGTCTCTAAACAACTGAAATTCATTGGTTGATTGGCCTTAAAATACTTCTGAATAGCTTCAACGGCTCCTATTGAAAATTAGTTCCCCGATTTTTTATTTGTTAAGAAAAAAAAGCCGAAGATAGTAGGGCGGCTGATGAAACAGTTTTGTTATTTTACATACATAAATACTCGGTTGGTTGGTTGGAACTACGGGCGCGTATTACGTCAATCGTCGTTTGCGCCCTATACGCAAGCTTTATATGACCAACATATTAAAACGAATCGGAAGGTCAATATTTAAGATCATTACTATGCAAATGATCAACATACTAATGACAAAAAGTTGACTTAACACAATATTCAACCACAAACCAGGAAATCATATTGTACAACCATCAACAATAACTACAAACCACGCATGACTAAGAAGACATGATACATATGAGACATGTATTTAATAGACATCTATAAAAGTACCCAAAATGTCATACATCAAGTTAAAACATCTCCATTTAAAACTAGGTAAACTAAAATTTTGATACAATTTTGTTAAACTATCCACGATAAAGAGACAAGCGGAAACCCCTATTCAACATATACATTATTTAATGTCTCGTATACGCAGATGGCTTCGTCAGGGCGCGCCAAGGTTGTGGTCTTCAGTCCCCAGATTTGATCCCAATGGATTTCTTTGCGTGGGGTTTTATCAAGTGCAAGTTGTACCAGGTCAAGATTACGCACCATTGCACAGCTGAAACAACGGATTACAGCCGTGGTGGAGGACATTACATCGGCTATGTTGCGCAATGTTTTCCGGGCCACGGTGGAACGCTGGGAGCTGTGCCAGGATGTGCAAGGGGAACACTTTGAAATGTACTAAGAATGTGTCTTTGTATGATATCTGGTTGATGCATAATGTAATTGCTGCAATAAAACGGATTTTTCACCAAAATGTATAGTGACTTTATACACCCTGTAATAATAATATTAATAATAATAATAATTTTTATTTATTTTATTTTATTTATTTATTTAATTGTAATCCAATACCATCCAACGCGTCATATCCAGTTTCAAAATACTCACGCAGACATTTTATTTACACAGGTATAGCCAGGTAGCCAACATCATACATCAACATCTAGCTCAGATATACAAGCTTAGGGACATCCACACTCCATACTATAAATACGTATAATCCAGACACTATCTTAGAGAACACAACACATTTTGACAGCGCTATAATCACTGACAAGACTATCCGTCATAACAGACCAGACATTACACTAGTAGATAAGTAAAACAAAGTGATCTACATAATTGATATCTCCATCCCCAACACACACAATTTACAAAAGACATACACTAACAATATCACTAAATGTACGGATCTTGCACACAAAATAAAACGCCTTTGGGAAGTTAACAGAGTACACTTTGTTCCTGTCGTTCTTTCTGCCAGTGGGTTTATTCCACACTCACTACACAAAAGTTTGTCGACACTAAATTTAAACCCACTTATACAAAACCTTACAGAAAGCCACAATTCTAAACACAAGTCACATAGGGCGAGGTCTAAAAAGCAAATACAGAATTGGGTCAACACTACCTAGACATAAGGCCTGATAACGGAAAAGCCATACATTGTTCATCATCATTAGTTGACCATTGTTAATCCTATTTCTACCAATAATATACCCTAAAATTGGTCGACTAATGATGATGATGTAACAATGTATGACGTTCGATATCAGGCCTTCTGTCTAGGAGGTGTAGGTTAAGTTGTTGAAGCAATTATTGCTACGATTGTTAATGTATTGTTGACTATCGTACCAATAATGATTTTCTTCACTTACTGAACTCGGTGTTATCATTTTTGACCTCGCCCATAGTAAGGAAATACCTAGACCCAAACATCAATACTCCCACGAGTGCGTGATTTTTCCCTTCCTTGCATTTGAGTCCCTTGGGTTTGGCCCTCTCTTGGGTCCGCCTCTGGGACTTGACTTCCGGACTTGATCCGAGTTTGGTTTCTCCAAACAATAATAATAATAATAATAATAATAATAATAATAATAATAATAGCAACAACTGTCACAAAGGGTTGTGAACAAAGCCGCGCGCGAGCGAAATCCCCTGCATCAAGAAGCGTCTGCTTCCAGCTCGAGGGCACAGGCGCCATCTAATGCCAATAACGTCAATAATAATGAGATTAATAATTTAAGCAGGCGAAAGGCGCGAGATCGTGGCAAGAGATGGCAGCGCAAATAGACTGGACCCGGAAGCGAGCGGAAATTGAGCAATCGTGCGTCGACAAAGCGATTTCACGTGCGTGCGCCGATGTCAATAATGCTTAAAAGATGAAGAGAAAGTAACAATATATTCCTTCTTGACAAATCGATTGTTTTATGACATGCTATTATCTTAATAGTCTTTACACTCACTGTTTTAGCACGTGAATTCGACTTGAAGGGGTCCATGAAAAATTCTAAAAAGTTGATACAGCCGAGCTAAGACTTTGATGGTCATATTTCTGAAAACAGAATTTGAAAAAGTTAATCCGTTTTCAAGTTATCGTGCAAACGGCGGACGGACGGCAGGATAAACGTACAGACCAAGGTCGCATTCTTATAAGTAGCTTTTATGCTAAAGCTCCTAATAATAAAAAATTTACACTGAGTCATCCGTGTGGCTTCGAAATACGAGCTGTTGTATCGCTGAATCGCTCTTTCGCCCTTCCATAAGGGGCAATCCTAGGAAACTGGAAGATGGTCACTTCTGCAAATGCTGTACAACGGTCAGCATCACAATTTTCTTGTTCAGACCTCGGTTTTCCACATTCGTTGCACAATGCACGGAAATGGCAGTTTGGCTCTGCGTGACCAAATGCCAAGCCTCGATAACAACATAACGGATTCGGCACGAAGGGGCAATCTTCGCATACAAACAGCCAAGTTTAACAAATTCAGAGCGGATACTATCTTCGTAGATTACACTATAAGAAAAGATGCGTATAACTTTTCCATTTTTCTTTGATATTATCCGTTTTACGTTCCTGACTCCTGGTCTTTAAACTCTTTCAAAGGATCTCTGTCCATATTGTTTCAAAGGTCTCTACAGAAAAACATCCCCTTGCAAAAATTTAGGGTAGGATGTGAAAATATATATCTTAATCCCAGTCAGGGTTTTTAGCTTAGACAAAGCCTGAGCTTGTTTACATGACTTGACCTCTGTAATCATGTTGCCATTTGACTGAAGCAGTACATAATTTGACTTGCCATCTGATTGCAATTTGACTTGCAATTTGTCTAATTATTCTGTCCACTTCAAAAAAGAAAACATAAAGTGAACTGTCTTCTGTCTGCATCTGCCTCTGTGGCTCAGTGGTTGCGTGATCGCTTCTGATGCCCGAGTACGCGGGTTCGATCCTGGTCGAGGACGACGAGGATTTTTCAGGGGGAATTCCTGAGATCACGCACTTCTTTCGGAAGGGAAGTAAAGCCCTTGCCCCCTGTAGTTGAGGCAAAATTTGCGGCCCCTATAACGCCGTCCTGAAATGACCATAGCAGTTGAAAAGAACGTTAATACCAAACAAACCAAACCAATCTTCTGTCTGCAATCTACAACACTATATGTATAAGATCCTTGCGTTTCAAAGTCTTTTTGTCCACCTTTCTCTCTTCATTAATAGCGTTATTTTTATCTTTATTTAGATTAATTCCCATAAACAAGGAACTGCAGCCTGCCCTCGCTTCCTACCCATCACTAAGCCCAACAAGAGAATGAACACTGGCATCAGGAATATAGGGGGGGGGGGATACAGGCATCATCTAATCCTAAAGCCAGTCCGCAGAGGAAGTCCGACCAGCCGATTACCCAGAATGCGCAAGTTTCAGGCTACCTTCTTTCAAAGAAACAGAGACCAAAATTGTGTGTTGTTCCGGAATAACTAGCACCCACGTTTTCTCTATAATCGGGTTGCCGTTGCGAGCACCAAACACTTTTAGTCTGACCTCTTAGCTAAGGATTGTCTGGCACGGGTGTCCTTATCCAGGAGAGTCGTTAGCATCAATGAGGCACTCAAGCCCCTCCATCAGATTAAGTTATTAAAAATGTATATTTTATGTTATTTATGATGACAAATTCGAGAAAGTTTGTACCTTGCGATTCATGAGCTCATTGCTGTTGATTTTGGCGAAAAACGATGGCAAAACAGAAATACAAGAGCAAAAAACTTACGATGTTTATTCCATGAGTGCTACAGTAAGAAGAGGGAGAACAAGTAACGCCACCTAGTGGCAAAATTGAAAAATAGCAAAATACATAAATCCTTAACAAAATAGCCCCCGCCTTGAAAGGCTTGACTTTCAAAACTTGGCAAAGAAAGCAATAAAATAAAATCAAAAAACATTAACAATCGTTGGGAAATGGACAAATCTTTGAAAATGATCTTTTCAAAAGTCCGGTAGAAGTACGGATGGTGGCCACACAAGGGATGCCATCTCTGCCAGGATGAAGCTGGATGATACGGCCGAGCTTCCAATGGATAGGTGGTTGGAGATCGTCCTTGATGAGCACAAGGGAGTCTAGTTTCAAGTTGGAACTGCAGTGATGTCATTTTTCTTTCTGCTGCAATTCACCGATGTACTCCAATCTCCAACGTTTCCAGAAGTGCTGCAGCAGTTGCTGAACCAACTGGAACCGGGAGAGTCTCGACAAAGGAATGGGAATGACCGAGGGATCTGGAATCGTGTTAAGTGGTCTTCCAATAAGAAAGTGACCAGGTGTCAAAGGTTCAAAATCTTCAGGTTCACTAGATAGTGGAGTCAGAGAACGAGAGTTCAATACCGCTTCGATTTGGGCTAGAAGAGTATAGAGCTCTTAAAAGGTTAATTTGGCCTTGCCAATGACTCTTTTGAGATGATGCTTGGAGGATTTAATACCTGCCTCCCAAAGGCCGCCAAATTGGGGAGAACGAGAAGGAATGAAGTGCCACTGAATACCCAGCTTGGAAGCAGAACGAGTAATGCAATCCTCGCTGGGCTTCAAAAACACGCCAAGATCTCGCAGCAAAGAACGGGCTTCCAGGAAATTTCTCCCGTTGTCAGAAAAAATGTGTGAAGGACAGCCACGACGAGATACGAATCTTCTTAAAGTCAGAATGAAGGAATTGGTTGTCAAGTCAGTGACGAGCTTGAGGTGAACGGCTTTGGTAACGAAGCAAACAAATAAGCACACAAAACACTTGGAAGTCTTGCAGCCTCGACCCCTTTTGTCTTTAATCAAAATAGAGCCTGCATAATCTATCCCAACAGATTGAAAGGGAAAAGATGTTTCAACTCTGTTACGAGGAAGATTACCCATGAAAGGTGTAATGCCTTTCGGAGCAGCATGGAAGCACTTAACACACTGATGAACAACCCATTTGGCCAAATTTCGTCCATTAGTAATCCAGCACCTTTTTCTTAGTGATGCAAGAATTAGTTGAGGACCAGCATGCAGAAGGCGGTGTTCTGAGGTGACTAACAGTCTAGCTAGTGGATGCTTCCCAGAGATGAGGAGGAGAAATTTCTTATTAAACGAATAGTCAGAATTAAGTAATCTACCTCCAACCCGCAGCAGGCCCTCAGACTCTAAAAAGGTAGCTTCGAACGTGATCGAGGATCGTGGGATTGACAAATTTTAATCTCAGGGAACGAGTGGTTTTGAGAAAGTCTAACAAGAGTCAGGAAGGCACAGTCAATTTCAGAAGGTGTAAGAGGACCATACATTCGGGCATCCTTAGGACATAGACAATTGTTCTTGAAACGCAATATAAGGGCGACGATGCGATTTAGATGATCAAAATCAGAGAATCTTGAAAACGGAAATGAAGAACATGCAGTAGTGGCAGATATTACATCTAACCTCTTTACTTCTGGAAAATCAAGTAGTACGGAAGGCGTTTGAAGAGTTGACCAGGAAGATTCTTCTAGAGAGAGCCATGGTGGTCCATGAAACCACAAGGCGGAATCCTTTAGTGCAGTAGGAGAGATCCCTCTTGAGAGGATGTCGGCAGGGTTGTTGTCACTGGAGACGTGGTTCCACACAGCATTGTTAGAGAGTGTCTGGATCTCAGATATACGATTGGCGACAAACGTGTGTAGACGATTTGGATGCATTTTCAAACAACCAAGTACAATAGTGGAGTCTGTCCAGAAGAAGCACTGATCAAACATTATGGAGACTAAGCGGGCGAGAGTAAGAGCACCACAAAGTTCTAGTTTGGGAATGGATATAGACTTGAGAGAAGCCACTTTGGCTTTCGAACACAATAAGCTTGAGAAAATAGCACTGTTTTGATCAACAGAGCGCACATAGATGCAGGCGCCATAGGCCTTGATGGACGTCTCGGAGAAGGCATGAAGCTATATGCCTTTTGGCTCATCGCCTATGATACGTCGGGGGAAGGCAACTTCGTTGAGGGTAGGAAGATCACCTTTCAAGTTCAACCATTGACTGGACAAGGAGCGAGGAATAATATCGTCCAATGAAAGTTTCTCTAACTAAAGCGCTTGCAACATCATCTTGCCTTAATAGTGCAAGGGCTTAGCAAGCGGAGAGGGTCGAAGATCTGAGATATGTCGGACAGGATAGCACGCTTGGTTATTCTTTTTAGAGAGGTAAGCGAAATAGAGAACGTCAACTTATCATCGAGTGGCGACCAATGCAGTCCAGGAGTCTTTGTGCTATCATGCGAGCCAATATTAACTAGGATAGGGTGAATGTCGGATTCCACGAAGTCTGAAAGAATTAGAGGCTCGTTCGAGATCCATTTTTGTAACCAGTTTGTAAAGTAGCAGAAAGGTTTTTGCACAGTACCTTTGCTGTGGAGATATCGTTCACTCCACTCAACAAATCGTCAACGTAGAAGTCTTCTTTTATGATTCGAGAGACCCCAGGAAGGGATTGTGCGCATTAAGTGCCCAGTTCGAACAGACATGGAATTGCTAAGAAGCTAGCAGAAGCAGTACCATAAGTAACAGTGTTCAGATAATAGGTTTTGATGACATCATTTGGATCAGGTCTCCATAAGATGCGCTGCAAGGTTCTTTGAGATTCATCAATCAAAACTTGGCGATACATCTATTCTATATCAGCTGAGAAGGCATAAACATGTTTGCGAAATCGGATTAGGACACTGAACAGATCCTGTTGAATTGTAGGGCCAACCAATTGTAAGGAATTAAGTGATTCACCCGATGTAGTAGGAGCAGAGGCATTGAAAACGACATGAAGCTTTGTAGTCAGGCTATCTTCTTTGAGAACGCCATGATGAGGTAGAAAGCAGGAAACCTCAGAAGGTGCAGGGTCGCAGACGGACATGTGGCCCAAGTCTTCATATTCTTGCATGAACTGTGTATAACGCTGATGCAAGGCAGTGTTGGAAGCAAATTTTCTTTCGAGAGTTAGAAGAGATTTTTTAGCTATTTCGTATGAGTCATCCAATACTTCTGGAGCTTTATTAAGAGGAATACTGACAATAAACCGACCACTAGAATCACGCTTGGTATGGCTCTTGAAGTGAGATTCACACTCGTCTTCTTCCAAGGTGCGGAGCTTAGAGGTTACGATTTCTTCCATTTTACAGAAATTTTCCAATTGGTCTTGAATGCAAACAGAAATGCGACTGAAATTACAACGAATGTCTTGGGGAATATTCAAAGGAAACGAACCAGCTACAATCCATCCAAAATGAGAAGCTTGCAGAATAGGCATTCTGGGTCCAAGTGGAATGCACCGAGTGAGAACAATTTGCCAGAATGAATTTACTCCCAGGAGAATGTCGATTTCGAATGAAGTGAGGATCAGCCATCTTCCGGCCATGAGGAATGTTTATGCTGGCAAGATCAATTGGTGTATTGGGCAGATGACCAGTAACTTGAGGAACAACCAAACATTGAGATTTCAAACTATAATTGGATACTCGAGATTGCAAAAGAATTTCACAACGACAATGGACACTAGTAGTAGAATGGGTGATGCCCTGAATTTGGATGTTGACTGGAGTTTGAGGCAGCTGGAGCTTCTTACATAGAGAGGAAGTTACAAACGATGAAGTGCTACCACAATCAAGTAGAGCTCTTGCCTGATGAACTTGACCATGATGATCAACAACATTCACAACAGCAGTGGAGAGAATAGCACATTGTTCAGAAGAGGACAATGCCAAGAGGGTATCAGGTTAGTTCGTCGAGGGTCAATTCGTCGAGCGTCAATTCGTCGGAGTCAATTCGTCGAACATCATTTCATCGACTGTGTCAGTTGGTCGAGCAGTCAATTTGTCGGAGACAAATTCGTCAGGTGTTTCCGTTGGTCGAGATAATAAATAAATGATCAGAAAAAACTTTAATAAAATTTATTAACAAAAAATTTTTTTGTTATTCATTTAATTACTTGAAAGGTAAAAAATAAATGCCATTACCGTTAAAAACAGTATTCAAATACAGCTTTGGTAAACAACGTGATATTGATACAGCTTTTATAAACAACGTTATACAGCTTTTGTAAACAACAGTATTACAAATACAGCTTTTGTAAAGAACAGTATTACAAATACAGCTTTTGTAAACAGCAAATGAAGGATACTACAGCGATGTAAGCAGTTTGGGGCAAATATCCTGACTATTTGTCAACAAGATCACGTTTATTGTAACTACAATTCATTTTAGCCTCTGTATCACATTGTTTACAAAAACTGTATTTAAATGATTTTTAACAATAAAGGCATTTATTGCTACCTTTCCAGTAATGAAATTAATAACAAAAATGTTTTCGTTAATAAATTTTATTAAAGTTTTTCCCGACCATTTATTTATTATCTCGACCAACTGAAACACCCGAAGAATTTTTCTTCGACAAATTAACCGCCCGACCAACTGACACCTCGATGAATTAACGTTCGACTAATTGACATCCGACGAACTAACCACCCGACCAACTGACAGTCGACGAAATGATGTTCAACGAATTGACCCTCGACGAATTGACACGTAACCCGCCAAGAGGGTGACTGTATCATTTTAAACAACTGAGTTCTCAGGGGTGGGTATGGGATCAAGATGTAGAAGAGTATGATGTCTAGCTTTGCACTTATTGCAGCTGTGCTTAGAGCTACAGTTCATAGCGAAGTGACCTTTAGAAAGGCAATTTATGCAGCATTTTAAATTCTTCACTTTAGCAAAACGTTCCTTGACAGGCATAGATTTGAAAGTGGAACAAGAGTATAAATTATGATCTTTATTGCAGACCAGACAGGAGGACGACATCGAGATGAAACTTCTTGATGTGGCGGATCGTTCATTTGTGGGTTTAGCATGTCTTTGTTCCAGAGTTTCCAACAAAGAGGCCTTGTATTCTAGAAATTTAATAAGATCATCGAAAGAAGTTGGATCAGAAGTAGCAGTTTTGTTTTTAAATTCCTTTACCGTGGTGTTATCTAATTTGGAGTTGATAAGATAGACGAGGAATGCATCTCTCTGATCCTCTTTATCGATCAAAGAATCCAGAGATCGAAGATTTTTCTTAGCTGAATCAATCAAGGTGCGCAGTCTAGCACAGGATTCTTTGGAAATGGGCTCTAGATCAAAGATGGCCTTCATAAGATTATGAATTAGTACCTTTTGATTGTCATAGCGATCACGAAGACTATCCCAAACAATAGTGTAGTTGTCACCCATGAAGGCGAGATTCTTAACGACCTGTGCTGCTTTGCCAGCCAGTGAGGCGCGCAAATAATGAAACTTTTGTATATTGCTGAGTTCGCTATTTCCATGAATGAGGCTCGTAAATAAGTCTTTAAAGTTCAGCCAGTCTTCAAACTTTCCACTAAATTCTGGTAATTTAATGGTAGGCAACTTAATTAAAGTAGATGACGAAAGAGAGTGGCGTGGGCTGCCATGCGAACTTACAGAGCTGGAGGGGGATGTTGGGTGAGGCCTACTTCTATCTAACAAACTCTCAGGGTCATTAATTATGTTAAAGTACTTATCTTCAAATTCTGCGGCCTCGGAGTCAGTATTGTTTGTTTCATCTGCGTCGATCTCTAGTTGAATCTCACGAAACGAAGCTAGCAACAGTCCTGCGCCGAGCAGGCGTTTCTGTATTTGAACAGCATCACGAACATTCAATGGTGTAGAGGGATTTGCTGATTCAAGTGCTCGAACATGGGATTGAAAACGAATTAGCGTAGCTTTGATGGAAGCGCGTTTTATTTTAGGATCCATTGTGTTTGGTGAAGCCAGCAAGTTGAATCAGTAGGAGCTGCGTAGAGACAAGATGGCGGAATGGCGGGAATGTTACCATAAATAGCGTAAATCCATCTATTTGGGTTACTTTCGGTAAAAATCATGAACGTTTGGCCAAAACTATGGAGGGAAGACGTGTCAGCGATGTGCAAATGACAGCATAAAGTGGCGAGAAGCAGTCAAAAATACGAAGAACAATCAGTACACTGAAGCGGAAGAAAGAAATGTCACGATGTCTTCTCAGCAAAAACACACATTCAACAGTTCGATGGGCTAGGAGAAATCGTCAACTGAGCTCATGAAAGCGAAGCACTCGAGAGAAATAACTTCGATAGTTGCAAATATTATCTGGCTCGAAGGACCAAAATGTTTATTTATGATGACGAATTTGAGAAAGTTTGTACCTTGCGATTCATGAGCTCATTGGTGTTGATTTTGGCGAAAGAAACGATGGTAAAACAGAAAAATACGAGAGCAAAAAACTTACGATGTTTATTCCATGAGTGTAACAGTAAGAAGAGGGAGAACAAGTAACGCCACCTAGTGGCAAAACTGAAAAATAGCAAAATACATAAATCCTTAACAGTATATAAGCTACGTATATATTGTAATGCTTGCTACGATTAAAATGAGGATGTTTCGGGTCTGCTTTATATTAGAGCCTGAAGACCCGTGCCAGCTCTGAAATATAAGATGCCTCTTAATAGAAAAACGTAATCATAACTGCGCAAGTACAAAAAATTTAACCCTTTCTTTATTACAATCAAATTAACGGGTAAAGGATCCATACGTTTCTATAATTACAGGCATTCAACTATTTCTGTGTTATAAATAATTAACAATAAGGTTTCAATCATTCTGAATTATTAACAGCACTAAAATTATTGCTCAAACAACGAATATCATTCGGTTTACGTGGCCCTCCACTGCTATCAGTTTCGGTTATGTATAATCACTTAAGTACGCAATATAATTTCTAAAACATTTACAAATTATTCTTTTCTTGTGTGTTTTTCTGTAGATAAATGGAAGGGTTGATATTATGCTCCCAGATAAGTTAAAGGTATTACGATGATGGGAAACTTAAGCGTTTTCGTCAGTTAAGTATCTGAAGTACCTAATATATCAGGCCAAAGTCTTTCGCGTTCGGTTACAAATTATCTCGATGACAATTGCATTATTTTTTATAGACAGAGGCGCCATGGGGAATTCCTTTCGCGCGCCGGAATCTCCATATCATGCAGCGATCGATGGACCAGGAATGGGGGGGTGGAGCTCGGAAAAGGAGGAGTAAGTCGGGGATGTTAGTAGTGGGAACTTCCCTCCCGATACTAATTGCTACCCAGAGGCGGTTTCGATGACGTGGTTATCTCCGGTCGGCTAGCAAGGATCACTTATTGCCGCAGTCCTCTATTTTACGCCCTGTAGTTATCTACGTCCGTGGGAAAGTTTCCACTTCATACGACTGTATCATACGCATCTGGACCTGAATTAACCATAACAAGACAATCGTGCAGCTCAATTTTAAATAATAATGTCCCTTTAACGAAAGGTAAGTAATACTCATCTTTTCAGACAAGAGTGAAGTTTCTACTCAGCACACAATGATCTGTCCTGTATTCGAGTGTCTTCGCTTCGATCAGCCAGTACCATCAATGGCGGTTCTGTTCGGGTGATTTTACTATTCTTCAGGTTATTTTTAACTATTGTCGACGTTTACTGTCTGAAACATATTTCTTACACTAATAACGGAAACATTCGAGCATTCGCTATAAAAAGTCTGAGCTCTTCACCATCGACTTATTTTTCGGTTATTCTATCGACCGAGACTAACTTATTTTCCATCCTCTCGTAAAATCGTAGGAAGCCCGCCCCCCAAAAAAATTATATATCCGTCGTCTGTCAAATTTCTCGTCCCGTGATGTCATCATTTAATTCATTGTCACCTCGCCCGATCCCTGAAAACGAACTTTTTTTACTGCCCTTTTGCATTAACAATGCCTTAAAAATTAGAACGTTCATTGTCTGTTAGGTGGCTCAGTGGTTGCGTGATCGCCTCTGATGCCCGAGGACGCGGGTTCATTTTTTCAGGGGCAAATGAAAGAAAGAGACTGGCAGTGCCCTATTCATTTCGCTGAGCGCTACTGGTGCCATCAGAAGTGCAGCATTCGCAATGTTGCTATTGGAAAAACCTAAGGCGGCGTATATACTTACTTACTTTTCAAACCCGCTTATCCGTTAGGATCTCCAGCGATCGCGATTTTACACCATTAGGCGCATGTTCTCCCAAGCGACTCGAACCCAGATTCTCCATGTAGTCTAGCCACCAGGTTCTAGGCCGACCCCTTGGTCTCTTACCCACCGGCTTGGAAAATAACTGCCTAGGAAGACCAGTTTGTGGCATCCGTATCAATGTGGAGAAGTAGCGGCTCAACACCTAAAGACTCCCTTATTGTGCTGCTGTGCATTCTATCTAGTAGAGTAACACCTGCCACACCTCTCAGAAATCTCATTTCGGCCGCTTGTACCCGCGATTGCACTCATTTGGTCATTAACCAAGCCTCATGACCATAGGTGAGAATGGTGACAAAGATAGATTTGAAGACTGAGAGCCTGGCTTTGTTACCCAGCTCGCGTTTCGTTACCACGGATCGCCACAGTTCACGTCTGACACAGCTTGCTGCACCGATCCGAGCATCCAATTCTTTCTCCTGTCGTCCATCACACGTGAATGCAATCCCGAGATACTTAAATTTCTCCACCTTCCTCAATGAGGCTCTCCTAACATGGAGAGCGCACTGAGCAGGCTGTCTTGAAAGGACCAGAACCTCAGTTTTAGCCACACTGATCTTCATCCCAGCTTCTTCATATTTCGCTGCAAACCAGTTTAGTGCATGCTGAAGGTTCGTGCGAGAAGACCCAAGTAGGACAAGGTCGTCAGCAAAGAGCAACCTCTCCACCAGGCAGTCGCCCACACAAACATGCTCATCGCCTCGGCTGCCCCTGTCTATCCAGTCCATAAAGATAATGAGAAAGAGGGGCGACAGTACGCACCCTTGGCGGAGTCCAACACCCATGGTGAACGGTCTTGACTTAATGCCTTTTATCCGGAAACATCTCAGAGCTTTCGTACAGACACATGATAGCAACCAGTAATTTCCCATCCACTCCATACTCTTGCAACACTTGCCAGAGCTTCTCCCGAGGAACTCTGTCATATGCTTTTTCGAGGTCCACAAAGTAAGCGTAGACCTCTTTTGTATACTCCCAGGATTTCTCAAAGATTTGCCTTAGAGCAAAGATGTGATCCATCGTGCTTCGGCCAGGTCGGAAACCACACTGCTCCCCCGACAGTTTGAAGTGGACTATTTCCCGATTTCTTTTCTCCAGACACTTAGCGTACACTTTCCCAGGAATGCTGAGCAAAGAGATGCCTCGATAGTTGTTGCAATCTCTCCGATCTCCCTTTTTGAAGATAGGGATCACAATTCCTGTCTGCCACTGCTTAGGAGCCTGTCCAGATATCCAGGCAACCTGACACACTCGAGTCAGCCACAGGATACCATCCTGATTTAAGGCCTTTAACATCTCGGACAGGATTTCATCATCACCTGCAGCTTTGCCAGTCTTCAGGGACTTAATTGCCATCTGACTTCTGCTTCAGTGATACTACCGTGACTATTCTCCACTCCAAGGTGCACCTCATGTGCCTCAGTTGTTGCTGTCACTGGATTAAGAAGAGATGCAAAGTATTCCTTCCACCTATGCAACATGTTCTCCTCTGTTTTCAGAAGACTCCCATCTGAACTCTTAATAGTTTGTGATGAAAGAGACTTCTTTCCACGGAGGCGGCGCACGGTCTGCCAGGGTACCTTGTTTGCCGAACCATAGTCTGCCTCCAATTTCTCCCCGAAATTCTCCCAGGCCTTAGCTGTTGATACTGTTTTTGCTGCTGGTTTTCGCGCTTCAGTGTACCGCACTCGGCTCGAAGTTAACCTATTTTCAAGCCTTAGCAAATAGGCTTCCTTCTTTGCCTTGACAGCTTCTTGGACTTCACCATTCCACCATGCAGTCCTTTTCTCATCGCCCTGCGCCATACTCAGCCGCTTACTACCGCAGCACAATGCAGCCGAAGTAATCACAGCAGTTTTAAATCACTGCCACTCCTCTTCAACAGTACCACGATCACTGGATAGTTCTTTGAAACTCGAAGATGTGTTATCTGCAAAGGTCTTCCTCACAGCTCTATCCTCCAATGCCTCCCATTTGATGCGCCAAGTTTGCCTGACACTAGTATTTCGCTTGGTTGGCATGGATTCAGAGAACCGCAAAGTGCAGACAACAAGGTGGTGATCAGTTGGTAGTTCTGCCCCTCTTATCACACGAGTATCCAACACTGATCGGAATAAATCTGCTGATACGATTACAAAATCCATCAGTGATTTCTAGTCCATTGCATCCCTGTACCAAGTATACTTATAGACATCCCTGTGCTGGAAGGTGTTTGTGATGGAAAGTCCAGTGTTGCAACAGAGATCCAACAAGCACCTTCCATTCGCATTTAAATCTGGATCACCATTCCTCCCAATCAAGCTTTTCCACGTTTGGTCATCAGCCCCTACGGGTGCATTGAAGTCGCCCACCAGGATGACAGAATTTGCACTCCCTGTGCTGCTAAGAGCAGCATCAACTTCATCTAGAAAAAGTGGGTACTCTGTGATTGCATTCGGAGCATATGCAACGAATAGAAAGAGAGACCGTTTCCCTATCTCAGGAGACACAGTCTTCCACCTAAGGGGGTCCAATCCGCAACATAATCTGCCAGCCGTGGAGTTGTGAGTATCCCCACTCCCGCCTGGGCAGTCATGTTAAGGTCGACACCAGAGTAAAAAGCTTCCACCCTCCTTCTAAGTCCACAGTTCCCGAACCCGGACGTTTCGTAAAGGTAATACCTATGATATCAGTCGATACCTTTTGGCTTCCTCTACTAATTCTGATTCCTTTCCTGTTATGGAGAATACGTTCCAAGTGCCGATTGACAGCACCCGATCCCGTTGTCGCTTTATCCGTTTCTCCTCCTGGGTAAAGGCTTGCGCTGCCCCCGACCGTTTTCCCAAGCGTAGCGAGCCAAGTTAGTTAATTTTTCACTAGATCTAGTGAAAAAATTTGTATCTAGTGAAATTCTAGTGCACTGAAATTTCTAGTGGATTTCCTAGTGATTTTCTATTTTATGACTAACATGTAATTTTTTAAGTATTTTTTTTAAATATTTTATATTTTACGCCACCAGTGGTCACACGATTGAAATGATATCATTAGTTGATTTGTCAGTAACCCTTATCAACCAGTGAGGAGTCTGGGTTCGGTCAATCTATTCAATAAGTCCTATTGTAGATTTTAGCACAGCTAGATTGTAGATAAAAGCAGCTCAATCAGTCTAGTAATCAGTCTGAGGCAGCGTTGGTAGTCGTACGAGAATTCTTGTACGTGTACCAGGATTTAAACTCATGTACGATGTACGAGGCAAAACGTATTCTCGTACGCGAAAGTACGATAATTTCATTGTCTAGGCTTGGTTCAGATCGGCTCGGCTCGGCTCGGCACTGGATAACAGCACCGAGTCTGAGACCACGAGAAGGCCAATGGAAGACCAGAGGCATGGTTACATCATATCATTGTTCTTCTACTTGCAGTCCTGATAAAGTGCCCAATCCGGTTTCGAGATTAGGCGTTGGCCTCCCATTGGTGCTTTATAGTATAAAGTTTATACACAATTGAGTATATATATGGGCTAAGAATTCTGGAGCAATAGCCCTAGTAGTGACGTTTTGGACATCTCGCTCTTGAAGGGTTTCTTCAAACCGTACAATATCTTCACGATTGATGACCTTTCTTCTGACCACAAGCCTGTGGCGTTGAACTTTGACAATGTCGACATAAATTTCCGAGAGGAACTGATACATCATCAAGACTGGAAGCTCTACAAAGATATTCTTAAGGAATATGGTTGCCGTCCCGACGTTGCTTACTGTACAGAGGACATCAATCAACGTGTTGAAGACATCACCAGATGTATTAACAGTGCCATAGAAGCTAGTAAGTATCCATCAGAGAATAAACCTCCTCATCGAATCCAACTCACTCCTGGAATCCAACGCCAAATTTCTGAAAGAAACAGGACTCGTAGACTATGGCAACGCTATCGTGAACCTTGGCTGAAAACCAAGTATAACAGGCTAGTGCGAAGAGTCCAAGAGGATATAAAAGAGCTTCGCGACGCTAGATGGAATGAAGAACTCAAAAGCTTGTCGGCTCGCGACAATTACATTTGGAGTATGGTCAGAGCTTTACAGAAGAGGAAGAATGATACGCTTCTTCCACTACGTACTCCACAAGGTGACTATGTCCAAACTGATCAGGACAAGGCCCAAGTCATTGCAGATTCACTGGAAATGCAGTTTGTTACTCCTACCAACGATAAGTCCGAGAGCCAAATCATGTCTCAGCGTGTGGAAGAAGGTATTGTCAACTTTGATGAAGTCCCGCAGCATTTAACGAAGTACAACATCGAGGCTGCAGAGATCGCCAACATCATAAGTAAACTGAAAAAGAAGAAGGCTCAAGGAAAAGACAAGGTGAGTAATAACGCCCTTATGAATCTCCCAAAGAACTTTATTGACTTTCTCACCAATATCATTAGCGACTGCTGGAAATTTTCTTATTTCCCTGTGGCTTGGAAGAAATCTATTGTGTTGAGTATCCCCAAGCAGGGGCAAAATCCTGCAATTCCGGCGAGTTACCGACCTATTAGCCTGCTACCCACGATGTCCAAGGTGTTGGAGGGAACGATCCTCGTCAGATTCCAAGATCACTGTCTCGCAAATGACCTTTTTCGAGAAGAGCAGTTTGGCTTTCGTGCTGCCCACTCTTGTCCGATGCAGATATGGAGGCTCGTTGAAGACCTGAGCACCCCCCTGAACCTATCCACGTACTGTGGGGTGGTATTTCTCGATGTCAGTAAAGCGTTTGACCAAGTGTGGCATGAGGGCCTTGTCTACAAAATGATCAGAGACGGGTTCCCTGCCGATTTGATTTTGATGGTGAAATCCTTTGTTGACGGCAGATCCTATCAAGCCAAAGTTGGAGAAGATCTTTCCACACCCCGTGTTGTAAAGGCCGGTGTCCCTCAGGGTTCTGTCCTCGGGCCTGTATTATTTAATTACTTTGTACATGATTATGCAAATAACACTGCCATTATGACATGGGCACACCAGCCGGCTCACGTTATCACTCGGCTGTAGTGCGCCTTGAAGCAGTTCGAAGACTGGTTTAACTGCTGGAGGTTGAACCTTAACGTCGGAAAGTGCAAGGCTTTGTATCTCAATAGGAAGCTCAAGCATCCCCCAGATTCTCTTGTTCTATTCAATAAGAAACTGGACTGGGTGGACAACTACAAGTATCTGGGAGTTACCATTGACTCGAGACTCTCATGGAACCAGCATATATCCTATGCTCTGAATAAAGCGAAGAGGGCTAAGTACAGTATCATAACGAAAACAATAGAGGCTTTACAATACTACATTATAAAAACGACGCCTAGTTTCGGTTTTATTACCTGCCTTTCTCAAGTCTGCATAAGAGACAATCGACAATCGAACAGTGAAGTGTACATTCGTTAGGATGGGACGAAAGCAGCGCTTTCACAAAGCTCATCTAACCAGAATAAACTCCAAAGGAAATACACTGAGGTAGTCAAGAAGCCTAACCAACCCAAGCGGTCTTCCATATTATACAAAAAAGAAAATAAGATTGACGATTGTCAGAAACAAAAAACAAACGAAATAAAAAATACAAGGAGAAATAAGATTATCACATCTTCCAGTAGTGTGGGAAAGAGACGTTGATAATATCTTCAAAATTGATGTCAAGAACGTGCCTCGGTTTACGATACTTCGTATGCCAGTTCATATTCATTGAGTTCTCCAGTATCTCTTTCACAAGCTTATTGTCGTGAGTCTTCATCTTCTGTATCATAATCAAAAGGAGATCCTGCATAAACTTACCGATATGGGCCATGTTTAAATCGAGGTGGATGGATTGGTTTTTCACCGTCCTTCTGTCCAGCTGGGCAATGGTCCTCAGGGTAGCATTCTGGAATGACTGTAGTTCACTCCATCTGCTTTTACAGATAGTCGCCCACGCAGGCATGCCATAGAGGAGTATGGTCCGGATAATCGATTTGTACAGAAGTAGCTTGTTGTCAATGCTGAGGGCGCTGTTGCGACCCATAAGAGCCATGATACTGTACTTAGCCCTCTTCGCTTTGTTCAGAGCATAGGACATATGCTGGTTCCATGAGAGTCTTGAGTCAATGATAACTCCCAGGTACTTGTAGTTGTCCACCCAGTTCAGTTTCTTATTAAACAGAACAAGAGAATCTGGGGGATGCTTGAGCTTCTTATTGAGGTACAAAGCCTTGCACTTTCCGACGTTAAGGTTCAACTTCCAGCAGTTAAACCAGTCTTCGAACTGCTTCAAGGCGCACTGCAGCCGAGTGATAACGTGAGCCGGCTGGTGTGCCCATGTCATAATGGCAGTGTCATCCGCATAAAAATACAGATTACAATTATCGGGTTTG
The DNA here is from genome assembly GCA_023313115.1 of Rhysida immarginata. Lineage (NCBI taxonomy): Eukaryota > Metazoa > Arthropoda > Chilopoda > Scolopendromorpha > Scolopendridae > Rhysida > Rhysida immarginata. Next base: position 521,181 of record JAHWFO010029886.1, read on the forward strand.
GGAAATCATGTACAAAGTAATTAAATAGCATAGACCAGAATAAACACCAAATGAAATACCATGTTCTTGACATCAATTTTGAAGATATTAGCAACGTCTCTTTCCCAGACTACTAGAAGATGTGATACTCTTCTTTCTCCTTGTATTTTTTATTTCGTTTCTTTTTTTTGTTTCTGACAATCGTCAATCTTATTTTCTTTTTGTATAATATGGAAGACCGCTTGGGTTGGTTAGGCTTCTTGACTACCTCAGTGTATTTCATTTGGAGTTTATTCTGGTTAGATGAGCTTTGTGAAAGCGCTGCTTTCGTCCCATCCTAACAAGTGTACACTTCACTGTTCGATTGTCGATTGTCTGGAGCAATGGGAAGCTCTCGGGCTTTATTTCACTGACATTTGGAGAAATGAACATACAGTTGCCGCTGAACAAATATTTAACGCTCTTCAAGATCTTTTCATGAAATTGTATTACGCGTTCCTAGCTTGGGTACTTCCTAAAGTAACCTGTATGAATGCATTCTTTCAGTCCACAACAGTTGTAGTTACAACACTCCATGATAAAATGGCAACTGAATACCGTGAACTTCTCTCCATTTATATATACCATGATTATGTTGCAAAGACAAAGCGCTTGAGTGAAATTCGACCTGATGATGATAGTAGGTTCATACGTCTAGAGAACATGTACATGGGAGTTAGTGTCATGGAAGGTCTAAAAAATCCCCAAGTGCTGCAAAGTAGTGATGCGCGATAGTCCCTAAAAAATTATCGATAGTACTATCGCCGATAGTTTACTCCTTAAAAAACTATTGTCGCCGATAATACTATCAATACTATCGGGGGGTCACTATCGATAGTATCGCTTTTATTGTTTACACAGAAATAAAAGAGAAAATGCACAACCAATAAAAGAAATAACATTCTTTTATAATAAATTCTTTATTAGATATTACTCCAGTCATTTTTACATAATGAACAATATACTGCAGATCAGGCCAAGGAGCATGTCACGGTCCGTCTGCAAGCAATACAAAATGAGATACATATATCCTTCGCGAACGGCCGTGACATCAGATGAGAAAGCCCGCCATCACCGTAACTGGACAAAATTTTTTTTGCTGATTTTTTAAAATTCTGATTTTTTGTAAAATTCCCTGAGTTTTCCAGGTTGAAGACAGCATGACCAGTGTTGCCAAGTCGCCCAAAAGCGCCATCACTAGATAAGGAAAAAATTCTATTTCACTAAAAATTTCACTAAATTTAATAAGTCTTTTTTTTTTTAATTTTCAAAATTTTATTTAACAACACAAATAGCTACATTGAATATTTTGACTAACAAGAAGTTTTACATCTTTATGAAATCATTAAATAAATACATTGCCATCTTAGAAATTTTTAAAATCAAGTTTTTTGAAAATCTCATTTAATTCAGCCTCTACTACATTTGAACAATTGGCTATATTGTCGTAAATGTTTTGATTGAATTTTCTTATCATTCAAAAATATTCTAACTTTAAAAAACACTTCTTTGTAACACTTGCTCTTGAACGCTGGTTCTTAAAAAAATACTTAAAAAAACTACATGTTAGTGAACCTTAAGACTAAAAAACTCTTTCACCACAACAAAAAACAAATTGAAATAATACAACCTGATAATCCTGTAAACGCTTTTCGAATGCCTGGCATTCATCATTCAGCAGTCTAAGTCGGACTCGAATAAGCCTAAGGCGAACTCGAGGAGGTCTGAAAAGAACTGACTTAGAGACAATCGACAATCGAGTAGTGTAGTGAAACGTTATTCGAGTGGCACTTGAAGCAAAGCTTCCGTAATCTCACCCTTCCTAAATAAATGCCAAGGGAATTACACTGAAGTAGTTAAGAAGCGTGATGAACCCATAAAGGTCATCCATAATATGAAGGAGAAAATACCCCCTCTTGGTTGGAGGTGATTTTGATTGACGACTGTCTAGACTAGAAGCAGACCACTAGTATTAGATAAAACACGACCTATGAAGTCCAGTAATCTGGAAATAAGACATTATCAATGTCTTCAAAATTAATATCAAGTATATGCCTTGGATCACGATATCTCTTTCTATGCATAGGATGATTTAAAATGCCCGAGACTAGCTCGTTGCTATGATTTTCTATATTGGGCAGCATGGATTCCATGAGCCCTTGAACGTATTTGCCGATATGAGTCATGTTGAAGTCAGTATAAATGGAGGAATAGCGAACAATTCTCCGATCTTTTTGCGCAATAGTCCTAAGGGTAACGTTTTGGAACGTTTGTAGTTCTTTCCACCTAGTCTTACATATTGTGGCCCAGACGGGCATACCATACGTCAAGATGGTCCGAACAATGACCTTATAGAGTAGGAGTTTATTATCAATGTTTAGAGCACTATTCCGGCCCAGCAGAGCAATCAAGCTAAACTTGGCTCCCCTGGCCTTATTCAACGCATAAGTTGCGTGGGGAGTCCAATTAAGTTTAGAGTCAATAATAACACCAAGATATTTATAAGTTTCAACCCAGTCCAGTTTTTTGCCTTATAGTGTTAGAGAATCTAATGATCTCTTTCTCTTCTTGGAGACAAACATCGCCTTGCATTTGTCTACATTCAATTTTAGCCTCTACTTGCTAAACCAGCTTTCTGTAGGGCCTTCTGTAGCCGCGAGACTACTACGGCTGGTTGACGAGCATAGGTCAGTATAGCAGCGTCATCTGCGTAAAAAAAGAGCTTACATTTGGAAGGACTTGGAAAGTCTCGTATAAAGTAATTGAATAATACTGGCCCCAGGACCTGTGGGACACCAGCTTTTACTTTATACATAGGAGACAGACTATCTCCAACTCTGGCCTGAAAGAACCGGTTGGAGAGAAACGAGTGTATCAGAGTAATTATATCTTGAGGAATTCCATCCATAATCATTTTAAAAATAAGACCATCGTGCCAGACTTGGTCGAAGGCTTTGTGTACATCGAGGAAAACGACCCCACAATACATAGAGAGGTTAAGGGGCTCATTGATATCCGCTGCGAGCCTCCATGTTTGGAGTTGGCAGGAATGGTTTGAGCGAAAGCCAAATTGTTCATCGCGGATGAGATCGTTGGCATCACAGTACTCAATGAATCTCTTGAGAATTGATTTCCAGGATTTTGGAGATTGATGGTAACAAGCTGATGGGCCTGTAGCTAACAGGATTTGCAGGACTTTGTCCTGGCTTAGGAATGCTTAAGACAAGTGATTGCTTCCAAGCATCCGGGAAGTAAGTGTTCTTCCAGCAGTCTTTAATCACTTTTGCAATATCTTGAAATGTATTTTGGGGTAAATTTTTCAAAGCACTGTTGTTAATAGATTCTTTAAGTGAAATTTGCAGTTCTTCAAATTTGTTGTAAATTTAAGCTTTTCTCGTTTTTAAATTTTTAATGATGCTTCGGACTTCATTTACATCATTGGGAATTCATTGCTGTGAATATTATAGAAGCCAGTTATGCAGGATTTTACTTTCTCAGACATATCAAGTCCTATTTGCCGACCATCAGTAGGCGTGACAAACTGTTCTGAAAGTGAATTTGCAATAAGCTGCGCTTTATCATCGTCATTAGAGAGATCGAATCCGGGTATATATCACACAGGAAAGCCAATCAAAAAATAAAGCAAGACAGTACTCGTCAATGACTGGGTAACTTTGAAGCCCATTCGATCAATGATGATTCAGCAATGGGACCCAAGTCCGAGTTTAATAATAATTTTCTCTCTGAGCTGCGAATGGCTAAGCATTCAAAAGCGTCTAAGAGGTGTTTTTTATTTATCGATTTTATTAATTTTACATTTTCTACGGAAAAATCATGGCCGGTTTCTAATGAATGTTTCACTATTGAAGATTGACTGCTCCTTCCGTATTTACTATGACTTAAATGTTCCTTGAACCGGTTCTCTAAACTGGGGATCGTCTGCCCTTTGTACACCTTAGAGCAGTTGGAACAAGATGCTTCATATATTCCTGACTTCTGCATGTGTGGGATTTGGTCCTAAATCTTCTGCATCGATGGTATTAAATTTAAAAAGTACAAAGACCCTATTTTACTTCAAATCTTACCTATGGTAAAACAAAAAAGATTAATTAAAGAGATTGGATTTTTAAATTACAAATTATCAATTAACGAAGCTAAAGCATATAATTTACATCATAAATTAAGCGGTCAGTCTAAACCCAAAGTATGGGGATCGTTTTCTTTACAAAGTCAACTTCATCAACCAGAAAAAAATCAAACTTAAAACCAAGAAGTTATCTGATAAATTCAATAGCATTATGAAGAATCAAAAACCAAGAGATAATAACAGAAGTTTAGAAAATAAGAGGGCAGACAATGTTGTGAATTTAACAAACTTAGTGTTTAGTGATTCAGAAACTGAACTTTTATCCAAAGGTTTAAAATTTGCCATAAAAAACAAACACAATGATATCCAACATTTAGTCGGATGTATAGAAGGAGGAATAAAGTACCTACCTAACTCCCAGAAAAAATCGATCAGAGAACGATGTACTAAAGTTCTAGCCCACATTTGGGAGAATTACGAACCTTTAGACACAGAAGTTAGATATCGCAAAATTGTTCGCAACCTTAAAGAGAAAAATTGTTTTTATTTAAAAAGTGACAAAGGAAACAGCACTGTCATTATCAACAAGGAAGATTATTTTGATAGAGTAGATAAGTTAATTTCAGAAGGACCATTTGAAGTACTTAATACTAAAAATCCATCTGACAAAAGCAGCCACAGAGTCAATCAAAAATTGTCCTAATTTTATCCCCCCAGGACATAAGGGTTCACTCACCATTAGAAACCCCACTTTACCCAGGTTATACGCACTACCTAAAATACATAAGCCTGGCAATAAAATGCGACCAATAGTATCGAACATAGATACGCCTACTTATCTTCTGTCTAAATATTTAGCCAATTTTTTAAAAGACCTAAAAATTTCGACTTTCGATAGTTCCATTAACAACAGTATCGATTTAGTTAATAATATTAAGAATCTTGTTATAAGCGAAGGTGAAATCTCAGTATCCTTCGATATTATCTCTTTCTTTCCCAATATACCAATTCCTACTACGATTAATTGCTTAAACGAGGTTTTAATTAAGAACAAAGTCCCATCGGAGGATGTCCTAACCCTAACTAAATTGTGTGTCAACAACAACATTTTCAAATATACGGACAAGGTGTATAAAATGACGGGAGGCACACCTATGGGTTCATGTCTTAGTCCCATTTTGTCAGAAATTTTCCTAAAAAACTTTGAAGACATTTTAAAGACGTCCGGGTTTTATTTTCCTAACACATGGTATCGATACGTCGACGATATTTTTACAATTTTTGACACCAGAAAATGTAGAGTTGAGGACTTCGTCCAACACATTAATAATTTCTTTCCTACTATACAATTTACTTATGAGTTGGAAAACAATTCTAAACTTCCTTTTCTTGACGTTATGATTTGTAGAAACCAAAACTCACTATCATTCGAAGTGTTCCGAAAGCCAACTAATAAGTTGAATTATATATCAAGCGAATCCAGCCATCCGTGGAACCAAAAGCTATCAACTTTTATTTCCATGATTGACAGAGCTTTAAATTTGCCTTTGAAAAAATCGATTCTCAAAAAGGAGATTTCTTTAATAAAAAATATTGCAATAAGGAATGGCTATAGTAAAGCCACTATCACAAACATACTAAGGAAGAGGAAGTTTAAAAAGTTTATAAAGGACAAAACCACCCTCTGCAAAAATAAAACCACAGGGAAAACTATTTCTATTCCTTACAATAATTGTTTCATTAGAGGCCTAAACTCGTTCTTTAAAGCGTTTGACATTTCCCTTTCTTTCAGTAATCTGAATCAGATCAAGAACTACGTACAAAATCCCAAGGACCAAATCCCACACATGCAGAAGTCAGGAATATATGAAACATGTTGTTCCAACTGCCCTAAGGTGTACAAAGGGCAGATGATCCGCAGTTTAGAGACCCGGTTCAAGGAACATTTAAGTCATAGAAAATACGGAAGGAGCAGTCAATCTTCAATAGCGAAACATTCATTAGAAACCGGCCATGATTTTTCCATAGAAAATGTAAAATTAATAAAATCGATAAATAAAAAACACCTCTTAGACGCTTTTGAATGCTTAGTCATTCGCAGCACAGACAGAAAATTATTATTAAACTCGGACTTGGGTCCCATTGCTGAATCATC
>JAHWFO010029886.1:528464-552131 GCA_023313115.1 Rhysida immarginata
TGATTGCTTCCAAGCATCCGGGAAGTAAGTGTTCTTCCAGCAGTCTTTAATCACTTTTGCAATATCTTGAAATGTATTTTGGGGTAAATTTTTCAAAGCACTGTTGTTAATAGATTCTTTAAGTGAAATTTGCAGTTCTTCAAATTTGTTGTAAATTTAAGCTTTTCTCGTTTTTAAATTTTTAATGATGCTTCGGACTTCATTTACATCATTGCTATGTCTTGGGAATTCATTGCCGTGAATATTATAGAAGCCAGTTATGCAGGATTTTACTTTCTCAGACATATCAAGTCCTATTTGCCGACCATCAGTAGGCGTGACAAACTGTTCTGAAAGTGAATTTGCAATAAGCTGCGCTTTATCATCGTCATTAGAGAGATCGAATCCGGGTATATATCACACAGGAAAGCCAATCAAAAAATAAAGCAAGACAGTACTCGTCAATGACTGGGTAACTTTGAAGCCCATTCGATCAATGATGATTCAGCAATGGGACCCAAGTCCGAGTTTAATAATAATTTTCTCTCTGAGCTGCGAATGGCTAAGCATTCAAAAGCGTCTAAGAGGTGTTTTTTATTTATCGATTTTATTAATTTTACATTTTCTACGGAAAATTCATGGCCGGTTACTAATGAATGTTTCACTATTGAAGATTGACTGCTCCTTCCGTATTTACTATGACTTAAATGTTCCTTGAACCGGTTCTCTAAACTGGGGATCGTCTGCCCTTTGTACACCTTAGAGCAGTTGGAACAAGATGCTTCATATATTCCTGACTTCTGCATGTGTGGGATTTGGTCCTAAATCTTCTGCATCGATGGTATTAAATTTAAAAAGTACAAAGACCCTATTTTACTTCAAATCTTACCTATGGTAAAACAAAAAAGATTAATTAAAGAGATTGGATTTTTAAATTACAAATTATCAATTAACGAAGCTAAAGCATATAATTTACATCATAAATTAAGCGGTCAGTCTAAACCCGAAGTATGGGGATCGTTTTCTTTACAAAGTCAACTTCATCAACCAGAAAAAAATCGAACTTAAAACCAAGAAGTTATCTGATAAATTCAATAGCATTATGAAGAATCAAAAACCAAGAGATAATAACAGAAGTTTAGAAAATAAGAGGGCAGACAATGTTGTGAATTTAACAAACTTAGTGTTTAGTGATTCAGAAACTGAACTTTTATCCAAAGGTTTAAAATTTGCCATAAAAAACAAACACAATGATATCCAACATTTAGTCGGATGTATAGAAGGAGGAATAAAGTACCTACCTAACTCCCAGAAAAAATCGATCAGAGAACGATGTACTAAAGTTCTAGCCCACATTTGGGAGAATTACGAACCTTTAGACACAGAAGTTAGATATCGCAAAATTGTTCGCAACCTTAAAGAGAAAAATTGTTTTTATTTAAAAAGTGACAAAGGAAACAGCACTATCATTATCAACAAGGAAGATTATTTTGATAGAGTAGATAAGTTAATTTCAGAAGGACCATTTGAAGTACTTAATACTAAAAATCCATCTGACAAAAGCAGCCACAGAGTCAATCAAAAATTGTCCTAATTTTATCCCCCCAGGACATAAGGGTTCACTCACCATTAGAAACCCCACTTTACCCAGGTTATACGCACTACCTAAAATACATAAGCCTGGCAATAAAATGCGACCAATAGTATCGAACATAGATACGCCTACTTATCTTCTGTCTAAATATCTAGCCAATTTTTTAAAAGACCTAAAAATTTCGACTTTCGATAGTTCCATTAACAACAGTATCGATTTAGTTAATAATATTAAGAATCTTGTTATAAGCGAAGGTGAAATCTTAGTATCCTTCGATATTATCTCTTTCTTTCCCAATATACCAATTCCTACTACGATTAATTGCTTAAACGAGGTTTTAATTAAGAACAAAGTCCCATCTAAGGTATCGGAGGATGTCCTAACCCTAACTAAATTGTGTGTCAACAACAACATTTTCAAATATACGGACAAGGTGTATAAAATGACGGGAGGCACACCTATGGGTTCATGTCTTAGTCCCATTTTGTCAGAAATTTTCCTAAAAAACTTTGAAGACATTTTAAAGACGTCCGGGTTTTATTTTCCTAACACATGGTATCGATACGTCGACGATATTTTTACAATTTTTGACACCAGAAAATGTAGAGTTGAGGACTTCGTCCAACACATTAATAATTTCTTTCCTACTATACAATTTACTTATGAGTTGGAAAACAATTCTAAACTTCCTTTTCTTGACGTTATGATTTGTAGAAACCAAAACTCTCTATCATTCGAAGTGTTCCGAAAGCCAACTAATAAGTTGAATTATATATCAAGCGAATCCAGCCATCCGTGAAACCAAAAGCTATCAACTTTTATTTCCATGATTGACAGAGCTTTAAATTTGCCTTTGAAAAAAATCGATTCTCAAAAAGGAGATTTCTTTAATAAAAAATATTGCAATAAGGAATGGCTATAGTAAAGCCACTATCACAAACTTAGTAAGGAAGAGGAAGTTTAAAAAGTTTATAAAGGACAAAACCACCCTCTGCAAAAATAAAACCACAGGGAAAACTATTTCTATTCCTTACAATAATTGTTTCATTAGAGGCCTAAACTCGTTCTTTAAAGCGTTTGACATTTCCCTTTCTTTCAGTAATCCGAATCAGATCAAGAACTACGTACAAAATCCCAAGGACCAAATCCCACACATGCAGACGTCAGGAATATATGAAACATGTTGTTCCAACTGCCCTAAGGTGTACAAAGGGCAGATGATCCGCAGTTTAGAGACCCGGTTCAAGGAACATTTAAGTCATAGAAAATACGGAAGGAGCAGTCAATCTTCAATAGCGAAACATTCATTAGAAACCGGCCATGATTTTTCCATAGAAAATGTAAAATTAATAAAATCGATAAATAAAAAACACCACTTAGACGCTTTTGAATGCTTAGTCATTCGCAGCACAGACAGAAAATTATTATTAAACTCGGACTTGGGTCCCATTGCTGAATCATCTTTGATCGAATGGGCTTCAAAGTTACCCAGTCATTGACGAGTACTGTCTTGCTTTATTTTTTGATTGGCTTTCCTGTGTGATATATACCCGGATTCGATCTCTCCAAGTTGATACCGAAGCCTGATCTGAACCCTGCCCTCGCTGTCAGCTACAGGCCCATAAGCTTACTACCTACGATGTCAAAAGTCCTTGAACGTGTTATTCTAAGGAGGTTTAATGCTTTCTGCGAGGCCAATAATCTTGTTCGCGAGGAGCAATTCGGGTTTCGCCCGGGTCACTCTTGCCAACTACAGCTTTGGAGGCTTGTTGCTGATCTAAACAACCCCATTAATTGCGCCATATACGGTGGCCTTATCTTTCTAGATGTACGAAAGGCTTTGGATCAGGTCTGGCATAACGGCCTGAGATACAAGATGATTACTTATGACTTTCCTGACGAGCTGATCGCTTTGATTAGTTCCTTTCTGTCAAACAGGACTTTTCGTGTCAAGGTTGGCTGCTCCATGTCTAACCCTTGTGACATCAAGGCTGGTGTTCCCCAAGGCTCTGTCCTGGGCCCTGCATTGTTCAACTTCTTCATTCACGACTTCCCAGCATTTACAAAGTGCGAATTATACCTATTTGCTGACGATGTGTCCATCATGACTTGTGCCCGAAATCCCACTCATGTCATATCTCGGTTACAAAATGCTGTGCATCTGTGTGGGAAATGGTTTGCTAAGTGGAGGTTAGCCCTGAACGTAGATAAATGCAAAGCCATGTTCGTTACCAAAAAACTTAGAAAACCCCCGAAGTCAATCTTCCTATCTGGCAAGGAGCTCGAGTGGGTAAAGAACTATAAATACCTCGGAGTTGTGATAGATGCCAAGCTGAATTGGGGCGATCATCTCTCTTATGCTATCAACAAGGCCAAAAAGGCGAAGTTTAGTCTGGTTGCCCTTCTGGGACGAAACAGTTCGCTTGGAGTGGACAGCAAACAGTTGCTATATAAAATGGTAATCCGAACCATTCTTCTGTACGGTATGCCTGCCTGGGCTACAACCTGCAAGTCCAGATGGAGGGACCTACAAACATTTCAAAACGTCACCCTTAGGACCATTGCCGAACTCGACAGGAGAATAGCAACTAATACTTCCATTGCTGAAGATTTCGGTGTACCTACCATTGGAAATCACGTCAAAGAGTCGCTGAAGAAGCTTCTTCCAAAGATGAAGGACCATCCCAATCCTCTGGTTGCAGGTATTCTTGAGCATCCGCTCACCTTTAGAAGCCTCCTTAGACATCGCAGGCCTCGTCACATACTGGACGTCAACTTCGATGACATCCAAAAGGCCATCTTCCCACCCTACTGGATCACCTAGCTCTTCCTCGTCCTATCGTCAATCAACAATCAACTTTATCGTCCTGTTAGGAAAGGACTCCTCCGTATACTGTGGATGACTTAACCAGGTTCATCTGGCTTCTTTCCTAATTCAGCGTATTTCTTTTGGCTATATTACTGGATGAGTATGGCAGTGGAAGCATAGCTTCCGGACCGCTCGTTTGTTTTTCTTCCCTGTTCGATTGTCGATTGTCGATTGTGTCTCCAAGTTGATCCCCTACTTAACCGTGGAGAGTCCATCTCAATGAATAGAATTAAAAATAAAAGGAAACTAAATGATGATCAAACTAGGGAAGTCAGTGACTGGATACCAGTTGTAAATAAAAAGTCTAAAGGCATGCGTGTGGACAATATCTCCAGTGAAGCGGCTATCAGCGACGTAGCTGCTGTTGCCTTCCGTGATAAAAACAAGAAATCTGTCCACACTAATCATAGAGAAGGAAGCGTATATGTTCCTCCGATCATCATTCGCCACCACGGGAAACCTTTCAAGGAGATTCTGGAAGAGATTACCAAGCATGTGCCCCTAGACAAAATCGTCGCACACACAGGTAGAAAGGATACCATTAAAATAAAGTGTCAGGAAGAGACCCATAAGATTCTAGTTTCTGGAGTCAAAAGCAATGATGTTCTGAAAATCCAGCATCACCAGCTGAAATCCGAAAAAATGCTAAAATACGTTGTCCGAAATGTCGACACAACGTATGACCTCGAAGACTTTGCAGAAGACCTCAGGAAGGCTAATTATTTTCCGGAGAAAGCAATAAGGCATAAAAAAGCAAATGGTTCAGTAGAAATTCCAATGATTTTGGTTATCCTCGAGAATACTGAGCATAATAAGTCCTTTTTAGGTTTAAAACGTGTCGGTCCTCTAGCTGTTACTGTAGAATTATTTAGAGGTAACAAAAGACCTTTGCAGTGTTACAACTGCCTGCGTTTTGGTCACGTGTCTCAAGGTTCTACCGAAACGCCTTGATGTAACAAGTGCGCTGGCAACCACCAATCGAGGGACTGCACTAATGTTAAGGGTAAAGACCCCCCTAAATGCATCCGCTGTGATGGACAGCATACATCTAGTTATACAAAGTGTCCCAAATATCCCCTTGTAAAAAGGCTCAAAAGCAGCAAAGTGCTAAAAAGGAAAACCTATGCTTCGTTCGTATCTAGCACTGATGACATAAGTATGGTTGATCCGAACCAACTGCGCAGTATTTATAGGACTCTTGTAAATTGGCTAAACCTCTACAAGGAAAGTGGAAAAGTAGTGCCACAGGTTGCATCTCAAAATCTAATTAATAATCATGGATAGACACCCATATAGGACCATTAATCAAGGGAAACTTCGCTGTAGTATATCGAATGAGAGGGGGATTGCTCGCAAACGCATCGAGTTATATAATTTCCTTATAAACTAGAAAGTCGACATCGCTTTCGTGTGCGAGACACACCTGAAATCATCTCAAGCGTTCAAATTGCCTGGCTACCATGTCTATCGCAAGGATCGGCCTCTGGGTAATAATGCTAGTCATGCGTTTGGTGGAGCAGCAATCATTGTCAAGGACGGCATTGATCATCGTGAGACTATCACTCCCGACTATATAGGTATGGAAGCCGTTTCCGTTATTATAAGTGATGCTAACGCAGGCGAAATTAAGTTCGTCTCATTATATAACTCGCCTAAGCACAAGCTTAGTCCATGCAAACTCGACGAGCTGCTGTCCGTACCCATTCCGGTTGTAATGGCGGGCGACTTAAATGCTAAGCATCATGCATGGAACTCTATCTATCTATCTATGTATACATAGTATAAATCTAAGTCACTGCCCCGGTGTATGTGCTCGATAACCTTAAGAACTACTGCATCGATTTTTATGAAACAAGTTTTGTTTGTTAGGGGATTTATGTAGAAACTTTGTAGGCTAGGTATTAATTCATAAAAATTGGTTTTATATTAAATTATTTACGTTAATTGCTCTCAAAATGCGTCAACATGGCTGCTCATCATATGGTGATCGGCGATCGAAACGCTTAGCGCCATCTCTTGAGCAAACAAACATAAGCTAATTCTACTTCATCTTAATAGCTGAGTAAATTTTCAAGAACATTGTTTCTCACATGGCCAACTGTATGTTGCCTGTTCTAGAGTTAGCGATCCTAGAAATTTATACATTTGCAGTAAATATGCAACAACATTGAATGTCGTTTATAAGGAAGTACTCAAGACTTAGGTGTAGTCCAAAAACTTCCATTAATTTTTTGACATTAAATAAAGGTTTTTTAAAATTTACCTATACTGTAACTCTACAACTTAATATTTCAATAAACTAATTCAATAAAAAAATAAAAAATATATAACACAAAAAAATTCAAAAGAACTCAATGAAATCCGTACTATTTTTGTGATAGGCTGCCATGCTTTTTTCTCCTCTAACAGCTGTGTAAACAGAAACCTTTGCGAAGCGAAACCGAACGTTTCGCATACGATAAGGTTATTACAAGTGTACAAAATGGTGAAGGAAAGCTATTCTTTTTAGATGCTCCTGGAGGCACAGGAAAAACTCTTTTAACAAATTTAATACTATGCAAAATTAGAAGTTTCAATGAGATAGCTATTGCCGTCGCATCTTCAGGAATAGCAGCAACATTGTTACTGGGGGGACGAACTGCACACTCCACTTTTAAACTTCCCCTCACAATTATACCAGGGGACACTCCTTTCTGCCAAATAAAAAAACAAAGTGCTACTGCAAAATTACTTCGTCAATCTTCCTTGATAGTTTGGGATGAAGCTACAATGGCAAATAAGGTTGTTGTTGAAGCTTTGCATCGCACTCTGAAAGATCTTAGAAACTCCAATCAAATAATGGGTGACTTGACATTTTTATTCACAGGTGACTTTCGTCAAACTCTACCAGTTATAACAAAAGGTACAGTTGCTGACGAAGTAAATGCTTGCTTAAAAAAGTCTTTTGTTTGGGAGTATGTTATTCACCTTTCACTCACTAAAAACATGAGGGTCCTTTTAAATAATGATCAACAGGTAGATGCATTTTCTACAAAATTGTTGAAAATTGGTTGTGGCAGTGAACCAGAAGTAAATGGTAGGGTAAAACTTGATTCTTCATTGTGCAATTATGTCGAATCACTAGATTCTTTGATTGAAAAAATTTACCCCGATATTTCTAATATTCAGTCCAAGTCTTTAGGATGGTTCCAAGAGAGGACTATATTAACACCTCGTAACGATTCTGCTAACCTAATAAACTTAAAAATAATGAACAAAGTTGAAGGAAATGTAAAACAGTATTGTTCCATCAACACAGTTTTACAAACTGAAATTGCAGTACATTACCCTGTGGAATTTTTAAACTCATTACAACCTTCTGGTTTTCCACTTCATTTATTACAACTTAAAATTGGTGTTCCTATAATGTTACTTAGAAATTTAAATCCTCCAACACTTTGTAATGGAACAAGGTTAATTGTGAAATCACTAAAAGATAATGTGATAAAAGGCTCAATTATTACTGGAAGTGGTCTTGGTGAAACAGTTTTAATTCCAAGAATCCCTTTAATATCTACAGAATGCGTCCCTTTTCAGTTCAAACGCATTCAATTTCCAGTTAAACTTTGCTTTGCCATAACAATTAACAAATCTCAAGGCCAAACATTGAAAGTAGCTGGAGTAAATTTGCAAGAAGATTGTTTCTCACATGGCCAACTGCATGTTGCCTGTTCTAGAGTTAGCGACCCTAGAAATTTATACATTTGCAGTAAAGATGCAACAACATTAAATGTCGTTTATAAGGAAGTACTCAAGACTTAGGTGTAGTCCAAAAACTTCCATTAATTTTTTGATATTAAATAAATGTTTTTTAAAATTTACCTATACTGTATTTTTATTTCATGATTTAAAAAGCCCAGGCAACGCCGGGCGCGGGTTTGCTAGTATCTTATATGGATATACATTGAACGAAATTAACACCTTTGTTGCTGGTCCCCTTGAAGACACCTACTACTGCGACCACTCGCCTGTTAGTGACGTGCTGGACATTGTTGTTCTTAAAGGGTTCTTCAAGCCCTATAATATATTTACAGTTGATGACTTATCCTCTGACCATCGACCAGTGATGCTTATCTTTGAGGGTTTGGACATCGATATGAAGACTGGGCTTCGCTCCAAGCAGTACTGAAACTCTTCAGAGATATTCTTCGCGAAAAAAGCATCCCATACAAAGAGGTTATTGTCAACGATGACATCAACACAAATATTAGTTCTATCACTAGTGTTATCCATGAGGCTTGTTGTTCCAGTGCCTCCATTTCTGATCGAAAGCGTCCTGAACATCTCGACCTTCCTCCCTACATCAGACGGCTTATTCTTGAAATGAATAACTATAGAAGATTATGGCAACGTAAGCGACTACCCTTTTACAAGACAAAGTATAACAGGCTCTCTCGCAAGGTTCAGGAAGAGATTAAAGCTGTACGAAGTCAGAGGTGGAATGAAAAACTTAAATCCTTGTCAGTCCAAGGCAACTCGCTCTGGGGTGCTGTAAGGGCCTTAAAAGGAAACAGACCCATCAACTTGCCACCACTGCTTACTACAGGTGGTGATGTTGTCACCAGTGATCGTGATAAATCTCAACTGATAGCCGACTCCCTGAAAAAGCAGTTTACCACACCTTGTGAAGAAAAGCCCCATAGTCGCTCAAATACTCAACTTGTCAACGATGTGTGTATCTCCTATCAACCATCCCAGAGTGTTCCTACGCATGAGGAAATTATTAGCACAAATGAAATCTCCGACGTCATAAAGCATCTTAAAAGCAGGAAAGCAATCTCGATTATTACCAGGGTCATAAATGACTGCTGGAGACATGGATACTTTCCTGACAAGTGGAAGGAGTCCGTCATCGTTACGATACCAAAGCCTGGTCTGAACCCTGCCCTCGCTGTCAGCTACAGGCCTAGAAGCTTACTACCTACGATGTCAAAAGTCTTTGAACGTGTTATTCTAAGGAGGTTTAATGCTTTCTGCGTGACCAATAATCTTGTTCGTGAGGAGCAATTCGGGTTTCGCCCGGGTTACTCTTGTCAACTTCGTGAGGCCGGGATCAGCTTTGGAGGCTTGTAGCTGATCTAAACACTCCCCTTAACTGTGCCAAATACGGTGGTCTTATCTTTCTTGATTACAGAAGGCTTTTGATCAGGTCTGGCATAACGGCCTGAGATACAAGATGATTACTTGTGGCTTTCCTGACGAGCTGATCGCTTTGATTAGTTCCTTTCTGTCGAACAGGACTTTTCGTGTCAGGGTTGGCTGCTCCATGTCTAACCCTTGTGACATCAAGGCTGGTGTTCCTCAAGGCTCTATCCTGGGCCCTGCGTTGTTCAACTTCTTCATTCACGACTTCCCAGCATTTACAAAGTGCGAATTATACTGTTTGCTGACGATGTGTCCATCATGACTTGTGCCCGAAATCCCGCTCATGTCATATCTCGGTTACAAAATGCTGTGCATCTGTGTAACCGAGATCAATAACAACACAATAACAATCACCATCAATAACAACACAACACGGGAAGGAAATGGTTTGCTAAGTGGAGGTTAAATCTGAACGTAGATAAATGCAAAGCCATGTTCGTTACCAAAAAACTTAGAAAACCCCCGAAGCCAATCTTCCTATCTGGCAAGGAGCTCGAGTGGGTAAAGAACTGTAAATACCTCGGAGTTGTGATAGATGCCAAGCTAAATTGGGGCGACCATCTCTCTTATGCTATCAACAGGGCCAAGAAGGCAAAGTTTAGTCTGGTTGCCCTTCTGGGACGAAACAGTTCGCTTGGAGTGGACAGAAAACTTTTGCTATATAAAATGGTAATCCGAACCATTCTTCTGTACGGTATGCCTGCCTGGGCTACAACCTGCAGGTCCAGATGGAAGGACTACAAACATTCCAAAACGTCACCCTGAGGATTATAGCCCAACTCGACAGGAGAATAGCAACTAATACTTCCATTGCTGAAGATTTCGGTATACCTACCATTGGAAACCACGTCAAAGAGTCGCTGAAGAAGCTTCTTCCGAAGATGAAGGACCATCCCAATCCTCTGGTTGCAGGTATTCTTGAGCATCCGCTCACCTTTAGAAGCCTCCTTAGACATCGCAGGCCTCGTCACATACTGGACGTCAACTTTGATGACATCCAAAAGGCCATCTTCCCATCCTACTGGATCACCTAGCTCTTCCACGTCCTATCGTCAATCAACAATCAACTTTATCGTCCTGTTAGGAAAGGACTCCTCCGTATCCTGTGGATGACTTAACCAGGTTCATCTGGCTTCTTTCCTAATTCAGCGTATTTCTTTTGGCTATAATACTGGATGAGTATGGCAGTGGAAGCATAGCTTCCGGACCACTCGTTTTGTTTTTCTTCCCTGCGCTGTTCGATTGTCGATTGATTGTCTCTAAGTCAGTTCTTTTCAGACCTCCTCGAGTTCGCCTTAGGCTTATTCGAGTCCGACTTAGACTGCTGAATGATGAATGCAAGGCATTCGAAAAACGTTTACAGGATTATCAGGTTGTATTATTTCAATTTGTTTTTTGTTGTCGTGAAAGAGTTTTTTAGTCTTAAGGTTCACATATCTATTATCCACATAACTGTTATCGTTTCTATACATGTTAGTCATAAAAATAGAAAATCATTAGACAACAGTGTTGCCAACTTTTTTCTCATTTTCCCCCCGGATGTCGTCACCCATCCCCCGCAAATCCCACCAGAATTTTTGAAAAACCCCTAAGTATCCCCCCAAATTCAAAAATAACAAAAACACAGTACTTTTTTTTAATTTCATTTTATTTATATGGAAAAATACAATGACAATTTAAACATTTAATGTTTCCAGTACATTTTCTAAACAGTCAGCTTCTATGGCATTCAGTTTGTGATTGAATATTTGGTACATGGGTGTATTAGGTTCAAACTGAACACAATTATTCCTTGTCGTTTAAGTTGGTACCTTATGGTCACCACTGAACAACTTCAAGTGATACTTTGTTTCTTATCTTTGTTTTTACCAAGCCGTATTCCAGGACTTTCCAGGTTTTCCATGACCCGTACGAACCCTGGAGAACGAAGACTTTTCATGGGAGGCGACTTCACGGCGATACTTTAAATACATGATTTGAATATTTAACCTGTTCATGTTTTTATGTTTCTTAAATTAATTAGTTAATCGAATATACTGATATATTGCGGGCGGCAATAGGGTATACATAGCAAAGGAGTACTTACAGGTAAGACAGATCCGGGAGGCGTGGTCCTAAGTCCGATGAATCTGGAAGTCCGTGTTGAGCTTAAGTTACTTATCTCAACTTGCATTGTCTGTGTTAACGCTTCCACATTTCCAATGCCGATACTGAGAGGCTTTTCAGCAAAAACTACTTAACAAAAGCACAAATAAGAAACAAGCTATCAACAAAAACTGTAAAAGGAGCCCTACTTTCATCTCAATGCATTAAAATGCAGTCAAATGGTTGCTGCTTTGGTTTGAAACCAACCACGCAAATGATAAGTCGCATGACGTCGGCTGTGCTCTACCCGAATAAACCGGCTACTGTACGAGTGCTGATTTGATGTAGATTGTGATTCAGGTGCTGAAATACCTAGCTTGATGTAAATTGTATTATAAATTATATTTTTTAAGTCATTTATGTTATTAAAATCTGTCTCCTCATTTTTAGATCAATCTTTCTCATTTGTAAGTTTATTAGAATTTTTTTTTTGCATTTAAAAATTTATAGGAAAAAATACAAATCTAAACATTTAGTTCTTAAGTAAATTTTAGTAGATTTCACTTAATCGTAACTTGTAGTTCTGTGAAATGACACAAACGGCAGTGTACGAGAATTTTTCAGATGGTACGCGAATTTTACAAGTTTCGTCCGAGAATTTAATTCTATTGGTCTACCAACCCTGGTCTGAGGCCAGTCACTAGTGCAGTGACAAACTTGCATCTACACCAAGCTTGAAGTGTATGGACTTGCTTTATATTTTCCTTAAAAAATAATGCCGAAAGAGAAAACCAAAATTTATGTACAACGGTACTGCACAAGTTGGGAAAAGGAATCAGCGTTCAAGGGTAAGTGTTACAATGAATTTTTTTTAAAGTTAGAATGTGTTAAATTAGCATGTATTATTATTGAATAGAAAAGTATACTACAGTAATTACTAAAAAACTGCTTACAATTGCGTAATTGTAATCCATTTTTTCCCAGGGTTATTAGCGACTGGGAAAAGTCAGGGAATTTTACAAAAGATCAGAAAATTTTACAAAATCAAAAAAGAAATGCGAAATAGGAACAGAAAATTTGAAAAATGTCAATAATATTCTGTCAAGATAGTTTTTTTTTGTTTAGATTAATAAATATGACATTAATAATTTCTGGGCTGAAGTGATTTCGGACACAGATTGTGCAGGAAACAAAAGATATGAAAATATCGGGCGTTTAGCAACGAGCCTTCTCTCGTTGCCTGTATCAAACGCCACAGTTGAGAGGGCCTTTTCAGTTTATTCCTGTATAAAATCAAAGCTGCGAAACAAATTGGATGTAGAAATGGTACAAGGTATCATGATGGTTAGATCTATCTTGCGGAGAAACAACACAGAATGCCATAAGTTTAAACCGTCTTCTTCAATGATACAAAATTCAATCAAAACATTTACGACCATATAACCAATTGTTCAAATGCAGTAGAGGCCGAATTAAATGAGATTTTCGAGAATCTTGATTGTGAAAATTTCTAAGGTGAAAATGTATTTATTTAACGATTTCATAAAAATGTAAAACATCTTATTAGTCAAAATAATCAATGTAAATATTATTGTTCTTAAATAAAATTTTGCATATTATTTAAAAAAGACTTATTGAATTTAGTGAAATTTTTAGTGTTATAGCATTTTTTTCCTAGTGAAATCTAATGAAATTTCGTCACCAATCTAGTGATTCTGTTGACGTCAAAATTTAAAGAAATCTATTTGAAGTATAGCGAATCCTCCCGCTACTGCTCGTAAAATTTTGATGCCATAACTTTTGAAAGGATTGACCAAGAGGCTTAAAATTTTCTACACACGTAGGCCCTATACAGAGGATGGTGAGAAAAAAATAGCGAATCCTCTTGGGTGGCCTGGGGCCCCTCAGGGGCCATTTGTATGAATTTCATGGTCCCTTTTTTATCTTTTGAACAAAGAGGGCAAAATCCTGAAAATTCGTAAATTTTTAGTGCGGTTCTAAACAAAATAAAACCAATATACAAGAAAACTGGTATAAGGCTCTTAGGTCTCCACAGGGGCCCTGAAGCCCAAATCACCAATAACCTCTAACATTTGAATAATAAAAAGGCCTAAGAACTTGAAGTTTTATATTTTTACAGTGCGTTACTATAGACAATATACAAGGAGACTAGTATAGGCCTCGGGGCCCCTGGCGGCCTCAAACACAATTGAAGCTATAAAATTTGAACGGAAAGGCCTGAAATTTTGTTCAATCATTAAGTGGTATTTAAAAATTTAGCTAATCTATATTAAAAATTCTATAAGTCTCTTGACAGGGGAGTTGTGGCCTCAATCTCAAATCAAGCTATAAATTTAAAACCACATGTCCAGAAACCTGAAATGTTTTATATTTATAATGTGTTGCTTAAATTTTTAGCTATTACACACTAAAATTGAAATAGTCCTCTCAGGCCACGAGGCTACAAATACAAATGAAGCTATAACTTTTGTACGAAAAGGCCTAAGAATCTGAAATTTTGTATTTGTGCCCCACTTATTATAGTCACGAACCGCTACTGCTCGTAACATTTTGATGCTAAAACCCTTTTATCGTTGCATAACGATGACTTAACTAATTTTTTAAACTTTATGTTTAAGAATAACTTTTTATCGGATGGACCGAATTGGATGATTATTTTTTTGTTTAATAGAGCAAGTTTTTCTGGTGGTCCCCAAATAAATTCATCGAGATATCTTAGGTAGATATTAGAAAAAATTATTGTTTGCGATCGATTCACTTCAGCGTCGGTGGCTCAGTGGTTGCGTGATCGCCTCTGATGCCCGAGGACGCGGGTTCGATCCCGGCCGAGGACGACGAAGATTTTTTCAGGAGGGGAAATCCTGAGATCACGCACTTCCTTTGGAAGGGAAGTAAAGCTGTTGGTCTCGTAGTCGTTTGCTGGCTGCACGTTAAATAACCCTTGCGAGGCAAAATTTGTGGCCCCTATAACGCTGTCCTGAAATGACCATAGCAGTTGAAAAGAGCGTTAATACCAAACAACCAAACCAAACTGTTTGATTCACATGCATTGCCTTGGGGGATCAGCTGTTTCTTGCCAGTCCCAATATGGCGGCGCGAAGGCACCACTAGAGGGAGGTCACTGCCAGTCTCTTTCTTTCATTTGTCTATGGAAAATCCTGAGATCACGCATTTCCTTCGGAAGGGAAGTAGGTTCCATGTAATTGTTGTCGGCTGCACGTTAAAGAACCCTTGCGAGGCAAAATTTGCGGCCCCTATAACGCCGTCCCTAAATGACAATGGCAGTTGAAAAGAACGTTAATATCAAACAAACCAAACCATTATCTGTGATCAGTGAGATTACAACATCCGCCCAGGTGGCGAAATGGCTAACATGCTGATTTCTGAGCCGCTGGGTCGTGGGTTCGCCCCATGGGCATGGTTGTTTGTGTTTGTCCCCTTATATTGCTGATCTTATGTATAAAAGCGTATTCTTCTGTATCTCGTATGCATACTTAAGAAATAAATGTGCAATTTCTGTATAAATATCGTCGTTATATCGTACAATTTGTGATCAACTAGTCTCCTTACTTCCTGGACATGAAGGCTGTGTAAAGAAGAAGAAGAGATTACAGCAACGTATTGCATGTTTAACTATACTTCGTCTATTTCGTCTATTTTTTCTAGCAGTTAAGCAAACAGCATTAAATCGCACCGCTACTTCATTATTTCAAACAAGTACCATTCAAAACGGGGGTTCGTTTCCACAAGTATTCTCGTTCATATTCCCTTCAATACACACGCATAAAAGTTATATATATGAATATTGGACAAAGGTAAGGGTGCTCTTTTCGTATTTTTTGGATCGGTAAGATTGATTAGCGTAGGGACCTGCGAAATGAGCAAACTCGCTGTTTTTTCCTTACCCGTATCTAGGTGCTCGGATTCTCTGTAGGACCAGCAGGTAAGCCTACTCTTCGGGGAGCTTGAATCATCGGACCGTAAGCCAATTTCTTTTAGTGGACCAGCAAAAAATTATAGAAGGGAAATCGGGCTAGAGGCGCTATAATATGCTAATATTGTAACGTCCCAAAAAAAGAAGACGGACGTTACACATAATTCACGCCTTCTTCTTGGCGCATCCCCCCTCCTTCATCTGGCGAAAATTTGTGTTTCGTTTCATTCCTCTTAATTAGATTGTGCACGACTCTACCCCAATGCTACAATGTTAGTGTTACCAAAGATTCATTGTGTTTTGAAGTGAGGGAAAGCTTTTATTTCAGCCAGATTGTTGGCAAATAATAACAAGATCATTGTTAACGTGACGATTGCGGCGATTGTTGGTAAGAAACAAGAATATAAAGGTACGTTCACAAAGAGGTGGTATAGAGCAATGACGTATATTAAAGATAGACTCCGAATCCTATTGTTGTAACTTGAAGCAAATTGGGAAGCTCCATGCCCAGAACTGTCATGGCTGAAAGTGAGTGAAGATGATACAAAACACATGGCTAAACACGAGAGTAGCTGATTAATAATTCTTTCACACGCCGATCATGGACTGATAAGTTTATCTTTTCGTTTACTTTGTATTTGAAGTATTTTATTATATTTTATAAACAATTTTTCGATCATGGTTTCAATTTCAATTTCGTGTCGATTGTCTTTCAGTAACGTATTTTCATTTTAGTTACGTATTTTGATTTATTTTTGTGGAAAATGATTCCTGATCCATTTTCGTGTCTGTTTGTACAGTCGTACGCAGAACAACTTTGAATAATGGTTTTGAATTAATAATTCCTCGGGGCCCAAAATCTTCAAAAACAAAGCAGCCAATGTAACAAAGCCGGATCTCAGATTCTGCTATCAACTGGATTATCTTCCGTGGAGTTACTTGCCTTCGGAGTCCCATAGCATTTCCCAAAGGCTTCCTTAAGTTCGCTTATCTTGTCAATAACATCTCTACGAGAGTCCTTAATTTCCTTATTGATACCTTCGAACTTCTCCTCAAAACTTTTGTGTAGGGATTCGACTTTTTCCTCCAGTGCACTATACTTAGCGTTTATTTCATCCCGGAGGGCTTCTAACATTTCGTTGAACACTAGGTCAAAAGCAGCAAACCTAACATCCAAGCAGGCATCCCGGTAGGCCTTTTCGCAGGACACAGTTTTACCATCCGCCACTAGCAAATGCTCTTTAGCCGACTTCAGCTTGGTTAATTTAGACGAAGCCATCATATATAAATGTATAGAACCAGGGGGGGGGGGGGAAGTAACCTCGTAGCTAGGTGTGTGCTAAAGAAGCCGTCCTAAGAAGGACGCACCTAGCTCTAAGAAAAAAAAGAACAAGTCAGGTTTGCGAGAAAATTAATTCTAGGCCAGGGACCCGCTCGTGAATGATTAGAATAATAATAGATGATATGAGAAAATGTCCTTAGTTAGGTTTGCGAGGAAATTAATCCCAACGCCAGGGACCCAGAAGGATAATGAGCGTCTTGATGTACTGGTTTACGGAAATATTAATTCCAACGCCAGGGACCAGCACATAAGACGTAACCGAAGGTGAATATCGCCCTGAAAAGGGCGCATCGTGAAATGAAAATAATGAAATGATACCTGAAAAGAGAGTAGAGTGATACCTTGAAGAGCTAGTCCGTTTTGATCGTCCTGATCGTCCTCAGCCTAGGTTCCGTCCTATGATATCATGATACCATATATCTGATGCTGATATCAGGTATTCGGAGGATACAAAGCAACAAAGCAACAAACAATAGGATTCGGAGTCTATCTTTAATATACGTCATTGGTATAGAGTTTATTCATGAGCCTTACAATATGGCGGCAGCAGCTTGAGCTCCGACTTTGATTAACGGCAGCAGCTTCAGCTCCGCCGTTGATTGGCAGCTGAAGCTGCTGCCACCATGTTGTAATTGGTTGCTGCGGAACGACGTCACTTTGATGAATAAGCTCTATATGCGGATACGTGCGGAAGTGGTAGTGCGGTAGCTAGTCAGATTCATTCCGCATCTGCCGCTTCTAAGCCGGATCTCAGATCGTTTGGGATCAACTTTTTCCTATGCGGTACATCATGTTTTTATCAGATAAATTGTACGATTTATGTACGATTACAACACAGCAAATCCCTCTGAAGAAACAATTGTACAAGATGTTTTGGATTTATTTGATTAAATTTCAATATTATTTTCACAAATATTTTGTAATGTGTTTTCCTTTTATTTTATTAACCTTTCCTGGGCGGTAATCTTATGTGGGGGACTGACGAAGAAGAAGAATGTACGTTATGTGGATTTTTATTGAGTAATTTTAATTCAGTAACTTTTTTTAGTAACTTTTGAAAATTCTTAGTACATTTTAGTTACACTTTCTACCGGATTTAGTGACGGCGCTGCTCTACGACCTGGCAACACTGGGTACATGCGGCGAGAGCGGCAGGGTTGTCACGTGAATTCTTTCTACCAATCAGCGGTAATCTTCTTGAGAGCGCCAAAATGGAAGCATGGAAGAAATGAGAAGTGATGAACTTTTGATAAATGAAGTCAAGCAGAGCTCAGGTGACATACGGAAATAATTATGAAATGAATCTGGATCATGGATTCGCATTTCTTGAATAAGGTTTTTGAAATCTCATTATGCAGCACGATTTTGAAATAAAAGACCCACCCATCATCTTCTCTTCCTGCTCTGACGCTTTTTATATCTCTGATATAAAGCTAATAGAAGTATAGGGTGATAATAATTAAAGTTTAAGTTTGAAAACGCTATAAAAAAAGAACCACTTAGTAGAATGACGTCCAATTGGAACGGAATGTTATTGACAAAGGGGGAAAGCTTATGGCATAAGAAAAAAAAGTAGGTCCAAATTTTAGCAACAGATGGCGCTGTAAGCGTCAGAATTTCGACTACAAATGACAAATGAATCGTAAAACAAAGGCTAAGGTGTAAGTTACAAGTTAAACCAACTGTACTGTTCAGTGTGCAAAGCATCCATCAAATCGGTTTTTTAAATTGCGGGAGACTGGCGCAAAACATGTTCAATATGCTGTCCGGCGTTGTGCGCAACAAGTTGAAATCGAGAAACAGCATGTTCCACAACTGATCGAAGTGTCTCCGGCGTCACGTTCGGAATGAGGAAAAGCCGTGTACCCGGCGTTTTTATAACAAATGAAATGAGTCGTGCACATGACAGGTATTTTCATTTACATATTCTGATGCTTACAGCGCCATCTGTTGCTAAAATTTGGACCTACTTTTTTTTCTTATGCCATAAGCTTTCTCCCCCTTCTTCAATAACATTCTGTTCCAATTGGACGTCATTCTCCTAAGTGGTTCTTTTTTCATAGCGTTTTGAAACTTAAACTTTAATTATAATCACCCTGTATATCTACATCTATATCCGATGAAATAATGTTTGACAGAAATATTCCGACGCCTAATAAAACAACAAACACGTTCATCATAAAAATTTGCCAGTAATGGAGATCGGATGTTTACTTTTAACAGGAAGTACTTGTTCTGTGCACGCACTACCCCTAATGGCAGTATTTTGAAACGTCATACGGAAAGCTTGAATTGCCGCGTGTTTGTGAATAGGAGAGAGATTGACGCATCGCATCGCAGCTGCTTGCTTCCGTATGTACCGCGTCTTTGTGAACGTACCTTAACTCGTAAAATGATTTTCGAATATGCTGAAAAGAAGAATATAAAAATCTGTTGTTAATATTACAGTAATATTTTATATACAGCAATGGCGAAAACTGCATGTAAATTTACGTATTCGACTGCAGCGTTCACACGAATCTTTCCAAACATGCGCGAAATGAGAAATGAAATGCTCGCATGTCAATGCTTTAAACTACTACGCCTATGTTCTTTCCACTACTAGAGCCATTCATCATTTCTTAATCAAAGTTACCATAAACATGGATGAAGAAAGATGGATGGAAAACTCCTTTGTTAAAAGCGTGAGTTTTTTTTTTAGCGGCGCCCTCGGACGAATTGCAAGCACATTACAATAATTAGCGAACAAAAAATGGTTGCAACAATAGAAAAGCTGTGATTTCTAATTTGTTATGAGATAGGAAACAATGTTATAACATCAATATTATAATAAATCAGAAATAACAACTTTTCTATTGTTGCCGCCATTGTTTGTTCGCTAATTAATGTAATGTGCTTGCAACTCGTCCGAGGGCGCACTGAAAAAAAACTCACGCTTTTAACAAAGGAGTTTTCCATCCATGTTTTCTTCATCCATGCCATAAACGTTAGGAGAGAAAAATCATTGTTGCAAAGCATTGTCGGGAAATATATTGTAAGCATTCCAAGGATCTTTACCTGTGACGCAGATGTAATTTTAAATTTCAATATTTCAGTTTTACTTTCAGTTGATTTAAATAAACAATGGAAATACCTTTGATTCTATCCACACTTTAGTTAAAACATGAAACAATACAAATTCCTTGTCTCGTACAACGTTGCAAATGCACAACGGTTATTAGAGTATTAACATGAATATTTGAGGTAGACTATGTGTACACAGTGGGCAGGTGAGTACGTAAAAAATTGCAAACTCAAAATAATTATGTTCGCAGAGACGATGGATACAAGTATCCACAGACAACTCAGGTCAGTAAATTATATTTTCTATATATAATATTTGTTAATTATTATGTTGTCTATTATAAAATTACTGTACGTTTGTCATAGCTTCTCCCGTTCTTTACATTAAGAGCTACAGAGGCCGTACACAACATGCGTAAGATTGCAACAGTCGCTAACAATTCATAACAGTTATTATTTGTTGATAATAATAGGCCTAACAACAATTAGCTAGTGTCAACAAAATGCCTAGTATTTATTAATTGAGAACAACAGGACTTACATTTATTAGTTATTGATAACAATAGGCCTAACATCAAGTAGCTATTTCTAACAATTGGCTTAACAGCAATTACCTTAATTTATTAGGCTGAACAGTAATTAACTATAGTTATCAGTAGGTGATTAATATTCGGCCTAATTTATAAATATATTAGGCCGAATATTAATCACCTACTGATAATTATAGTCCTAACGTTAATTACCCATATTTAATAAAAGGCCTAACATTAATTAGCCATTTTTAACAAACGGCCCAACATTATTTAGCCATTTTTACAATAGGCCTAACATTATTTAGTCAGTTTTAAATATAGGCCTAACATGATTTAGTCATTTTTAACTATAGGCCTAACATTATTCAGTCATTTTTAAATATAGGCCTAACATGATTTAGTCATTTTAAACTATAGGCCTAACATTATTTAGCCATTTTTAACTATATGTCTAACATTAATTAGACACTTTTAACAATAGGCCTAACGTTAATTAGCCATTTTTAACAATCGTTCTAACATTAATTAGCCACTTTTAAAAATAGGCCTAACATCAATGAATTGTAAAAACGAAATGAGCACAAAGCTTTATAACGGGCACGTGCTCCAAGCTGACATCAACAATTCTTAAATGTTAAACAAAAAGTAACACTATATTTACTTATAATTCGTCAATACAAGTCGATTGATGTATTACATGCCCTAAGTTCAAATTCTTAACATTAGTGCACGTGCTTTAAGGAGTCCACGAAAGCCCATCAAAAGTTGACACATCTCAGTTAAGTTCATTCATTTTCACGTTATCGTGTAAACGACGGCCGGCCGGACAAATAAAAGTATCGATTGAGCTTGTATTCTCATATATACCTTTAGCTAAAGCTCGTAATAAGGGTCATTGAAGTACTTTTTGGGGGTCATTTTCTCAGACGTAGCATTTCGAAAATCGAAAAGAATGTCATATTCATCTTGTGCTCGTCATTCGCGTTCGAAAGACATATTACATGCCTTATATTGCCAACTAGCTGATATGCCCGGCGTTGCTCGGGCTGTTTGTTTGATGAAATTTAGCAATATCTGAATTTGAATATAAATGAAAAACCCTTGATAAAGTATACATTCACTTTGGAAAAACGAAAAGAATTCTTTAAAGTGCTCGTACTGGAATTTTGTGTCCAATTGGGTTCACCCAGGAAAATACGACATTGCATTCCTAACATTTTAGAATATCAAAGAAAGGCTATGAATTTTTTCTGTCTATATTACAAATACTTCATAGATGGATTCATAGAGTTGAGGAACTCTGTTTATCGCGTCATCAACATCCCTCATCAATATGTAACCGTTTCATCAATGTGAGTTGTACTCAGTCAGAGAGCGTGGAATCATGTCCTGAATGTGGTTGTTTCTATTGACATATTAGTTTTAGCAGCAGAGATTGACCACTCATATAATCAGTTGAGATGTTTATAATTTTCTAATGTGTTTAGATAAACATTATTTATAACTTCTCTAAAGTAAGTTACTACATTACAAAAACCAAGTTACTATGAAAAATAAGTTTTCTCCAGTTATTAGCTTATTAGGGAAAGTACCTTCACCTTTTCAGCAAAAGCTTAAGCAGCAGTACCAACATCTCTTAAAGATAAGGCCTGAGCGCGAAAACGTCATACATTGTTACATCATCATCCGAAGACATGTTTAATCCAGAGACAAATGAAAGAAAGAGACTGGCAGTGATCTCCCCTCTAGTGGTACCTTCGTGCCGCCATATCGGGATTGGCAAGAAACAGCTGATCGCCCGAGGCAATGCATGTGAATCAATCGGTTTGGTTTGGTTTGTTTGGTTTTAACGTCCTTTTTAGCACATTTTCTATATATAGAAATGTGCTTATGTGTTCGGTTTGTCCAGCTGTCCGTCCGTCCGTCCGTCCGTCCGTCCGTCTGTAGACAATCCCACAATTCATTGCGTTGCATGTATTGAATTGCATGTATTGCAATTCTCACAATTCATTCAATCATGTCTTGAATTGCTGGAAGAAACGAATTATCCTCGCATTTGGTAAAACGCGTGTTGAGAACATGGGTTCGGTTCTGCGCGTGCTCTAAACATTAATGAGATGGTGTGCGTGCAGGATGCACGTGTTTGACGATTATTAAAAGGGCAGTTCGCTCCCTAAATCAAGAGAATTTTTTTATTCCTAGGGAGCTTAGCATTTATTACGATAACTTGAAAACGAATTAACTTTTTCACAGTCTGTTTTCACCAATCCATTAAAATGGGACAGAGTACGCAGAAGTACGAACGTGAGATAGCAGGAATAAGTACGTGCTCTAATAGCACGTGCTTAAATAGTACCATTATGATAGCCTCTTAAACATTTCCTATAACAAGATATGGCAAGTAATATATCAAACAAATTGTCACAAGATATCATGAACGAATATAAAAGAGTAACTAGTGATAGCAAGTATCGGTCTAATGGCACGTGTACGTGCAAGGATGTCTCATGAATGAATATAACGGTATATAGTGATGTCTGAATTGTTTAGTAGTACGTGTTTTAATGGTACCAAGTGGTACCATTGGAACTTTCAATGCTAGGATATGGCATTAATATATCAAACCATTCGTAATAACGTGCCATGAGTGAATATCACGAGAAAATAATGATCATAGTTATTGGTTTAGTAGCACGTGCCCTAATGGTGCCCTATGATACCACATGGTAACCTTGGAACTTTCAATGCTAAGATATGGCATGTAATATATCAAACGTCTCGTAACAAGGTGCCATGAGTGAATATCACGAGAAAATAATCATAATGGTTATTGGTTTACTAGCACGTGCCCTGATGGTGCCCTATGATACCATATGGTAACCTTGGAACTTTCAATGCTAAGATATGGCATGTAATATATCAAACGACTCGTAACAACGTGCCATGAGTGACTATCAGGAGAAAATAATGATAATGGTTAACAGTTTAGTAGCACGTGCCCTAATGGTGCCCTATGAAACCATTGGAACTTTCAATGCTAAGATATGGCATGTAATATATCAA
>JAHWFO010029886.1:552141-576284 GCA_023313115.1 Rhysida immarginata
ACCATTGGAAGTTTCAATTCTAACACATGGCATGTAATATATCAAACGACTCGTAACAACATGTAATGAGTGAATATCACGAGAAAATAATGATAATGGTTATTGGTTTACTAGCACGTGCCCTAATGGTGCCCTATGGAACCATATGGTACAATTGGTAATTTCAATGCTAAGATATGGCATGTAATAGATCAAACGACTCGTTATAACGTGCCATGAGTGAATATCACGTGTAAATAATGATAATAGTTATTGGTTTAGTAGCATGTGCCCTAATGGTGCCCTATGGTAACCTTGGAACTTTCAATGCTAAGATATGGCATGTAATATATCAAACGATCGTAACAACGTGCCATGAGTGACTATCACGAGTAAATAATGATAGTGGCAATTGGTTTTATAGCACGTGCCCTAATGGTACAATACGTAATTTATAGAACTTTTAATGCTAAGATATGGCGTGTAATATATCAACCAACTCCTTACGCGTTATTAGATCTTTTGTTATCCATAGCTTATTTGAATCAAGAGTATAGTACTCTTAGGCTTAATGGTATTTAAAACTCATTACTAATTAATTTATTAGTAGTTAATCGCTTGCTTCAATAAGAGTTTAGCAATTTAATATGAAAATCTAATAGATGCTTACACATAACGCTTCAGCAATTGAGGCTCACTTCGTTTAACATTATGTGAGAATTCTTACAAATTAAAGAACTTTTATTTTTTTAAGTGTATGAGGAATAACTTCACTCTCCATTTACCTTTCATTCTTCAAGTTTATTCTTTTAAATTCTCTCTATACGTTAGCCTATTTAAATAGTAATTTACAATTTAGTTTTCATATTTATTTATTTACTTTCAAGTGTTTTAAAATGTTGGTTAATTCTATATATCCATGTACGATGCTATAAATAGAAAATGTGCTCCCTTTATCCGCTTTGGCGGTAAAATCATTCTTGTTAACTTCTATGGTCATTTCAGGACAGGGTTATAGGGGGTGGCAAATTTTGCCTTGCAAGGGTTCTTTAACGTGCAGCCGGCAAACGACTACACGGGACCAACATCTTTACTTCCCTTCCGAAGGAAGTGCGTGATCTCAGGATTTTCTCCCTGAAAAATTTCTCGTCGTCCTCGACCGGAGTCGAACCCGCGTCCTCGGGCATCAGAGGCGATAACGCAACCACTGAGCTACCGAGGCCGATGTGAAATAATCGCAAACAATTGCTTATTACAATATGTGGATTAATAAATTGATTTTTTTATTGAACTGAGAATTATTTCTTCCTTTTCTTTTAATTTAAAATTTTAAAATATTTGTCTTTTAAAAATCGTTAGGCATTGAATCACTTACTTGGAGTTATTAAAAGTATACGTTATCGTTAGTTAATGCAATAATTTTTTTTTTTAAATCAGAAAACAGGTTATGCTTACTAATACTTCCAGAAATCATCTACAAAAACAGCTGAAATTACATTGAGAATATATGCCGCCTTAGGTTTTTGCCAATCGTAACATGGCCAATGCTGCACTTCCGCTGGCACCAATAGCGCTCAGCGAAATGAATAGGGCACTGCCAGTCTCTTTCTTTCATTTGTCTCTGGTTTAATCGCATTTATGCCAATAATAAGCCCTAAATTATGTCTTCACATGATGATGTAACAATGTATGAAGTTTTCGCGCTCAGGCCTTATCTTTAGGAGGCGTTGGCTGTACGCCCTAGAAGTTTTGTTCTTGTTTTAGAATAAATCCTTATATCTCTCCAAAGATTTTAATAAAAAAAGAAATAATGATTATTTATTTATTTATTTATTTATTTATTTATTTGTATAACATTATCCACCTTAATATGTTAATCATTAAGGCAGGCATCGTAGTTGACGAAAAAGACCGTCCCTGGCCAACACCACCTCTACTCAAAGCCTGAGCGCGAAAATTTCATACATTGTCACACCATCATACCTAGTCATAATTTAGGGTTTATTATTGGTAGAAATGCAATTAAAGATGACTACCTATGACTTTTTAACAATGTATGACGTTTCCGCGCTCAGGTTTCTCTTTAGGTGGTGTTGCCCTGGCAGTGAAAAGTCACCTGATCTTCTTAGTCAAAGCAACAATGTAACCTTCATTGTTTTCAACAAACGAAAAAAATACTGACTGCTAAAATCCAAGATGGAAACAATGCAGATTACATTGTTGCTTGGACTAAGATCATCAAGTGACTTTTCAGTGTCGGGGCAGCACCTCCTACAGAGAAGACCTGCGGAGAAAAGGTGTATAGATTGTTATCATCAAGTAGCCAAATTTAGGGCTTATTATTGGTAGGAATACGGTTAACAATAGCCGCTTTGACATTATGATAATGTAACAATGTATACACCTTTTGTCCGCAGGCTTTCTCTCTATACTCTGCCCAACGAAAGAAAAACTGGGTATGTCCAGTTAAATATCCAATTTCAATTGTTAAACATTGTTAATTTTACTTAGCAACAATGTCTAACAATTGAAATCGGAAATTTAATTAGACACGCCCAGTTTTTCTTTCGTTGAATAGAGTATAGGAGGTGTTGGCCGGAGCCTGTCTTTTTCTTCAGCTGCGGCATATATTAATTTCATCAACCGTTGTGACGCAACATATAAATACGACCAGCCAATTGTTGATGCAAACACCATGGGTTGATTGTTCACACATGCAAGCAAACAAACATAAACACAGTCTATTTCATATACAGTACAGTATATAGATATAAAGATTATTAATTTCTACGTTTTTAAAAGACGTATCTCCAGTTTTAGATTTTTTCCATCATTGTGGTAGCATTACACAGCTGTGTGTTAAATTTTAGCTTTATAACATAATTCCAACTTGCATTTTAAAACCGGACAAACATACTTACATTGTACTTTATACAGGGTGTTTTTGAATTGAGTACAGATTTTTTGGGAGATGATAGAAGAGGTCCTTAGAAGTATTTTTTGTCATATGAACATGGGGTCCCCGCAGCTCCGTTTATTTACAATACTGCATTGAACAATCAAATGACACCGGGACGCAGTGTGCGTTGGTAGGCCTAGATTATTTTATTTTTAACAATTAACACAAGCAATCTACTGTAATAATTTTTAAAGTAATTGTTTGCAAAGAAATTTCAAGGTGCACGTGCTTGTTTGTTGAAAACTCTTAGGACAAACTTCAAGGAGATTCCTTGGTATCCAACCCCTTTGTAAAATACGATTAGTCCATATGTAAATGAACTAATCGCATTCTGGGAAAGCAGTAGGTAAAGATTTGTTTTAAAAAGTTCACTTGATGTGTTAATTGTTAAAAATAAAATAATCTAGGCCTACCAACGCACACTGCGTCCCGGTGTCATTTGATTGTTCAATGCAGTATTGTAAGTAAACGGAGCTGCGGGGACCCCATGTTCATATGACAAAAAATACTTCTAAGGACCTCTTCTATCATCTCCCAAAAAATCTGTACTCAATTCAAAAATACCCTGTATATATAGATTATTATTTTATAAAAATATTTTTTCTGTGGCAAAGAGTCTGGTTGTTAAGCAACGAAACCTGAAGACATAATCGATGATCATACATGACATCATGCGCAGAAATGGTTCAAACGGGAGACCAAAATTCGATCTGCTATGGTTTACTCACATGATCATTGATAATTTACTGTCCGTGAATTTAAACCAAAAAGCCCGTTTTCTTCGATATCATACTATTCATGAACTATCGCTTATTTCTAACATAATTACTTCTTCCCGTTCTTCTGCCCTCTGAGCAAGCGACTTCCCTCGTCGCTTTCTCCTCACTTCACTCTCCCCCTCGCTCTCGATTCCTGACTTCCACTGATGTCTTTTGCATGGAGAATAGCTTGTGTAAAATATCCTCGTTCTCCAATAACGCTTTCATACAGGACGTAACAGTGCATCAACTTTGCAGAAATATAAAACTGAAGACAAAAAATACGCAATTTGCACCGACAAACTGAAGATGAAATTTTTTCTAAATCACAGGAATTAGTAAGCCGAGGAGGAATAATTCATGATAAGACAATTCGTTTGTGGGATGCCGCAGTAAAGACCGGTTTAGAACCCGACAATCGGTACCTATCCAAGGCATTACAACCTGAGTCAGAAACTTTAGGTTTTCATACTAGATATTTCGTTGCCTATGGCTCGTTGTACGTAACATTTTGTGCAGTCATCTTATTTTATGCTATCGAATGCAATAAGTCCGGCTTTGCAATGTGCTTAAACGATTCAAAGCGTTCCATTATCAGATTGGTCTAGATTGGTTCAGTAAACACGGCTGACATTCTGCGTGCTTCATTGGAAGTCATTCACCTGATCTCAACCCGATAGAGCACTTCTGGGATGAGCTGAAAAGATACATTTAGAGCCTACAGGCGACGCCATCCAATATGAACCATTATCCCTGCGATACGATTCCAACAGCTTATATAAAAAAATCACGGCTGTTATCGGAGCTAAAGATGGAATGTCTCGAGATTAGTATGGTATAAAATAAGTGGTCACTCAGTGTAGATACACATTAAATAAATTCCTCATATTTAGAGAAGTTATTCGTAAAATCAAGATAAAAAATCATTTTCAACAGTGATCAATATTATTTCTATGAGGGGCGATTTCAACAGTAATATATTTCTACGAGGGGCGATTGATAAATAAGGTCTCCATGGCTGTAACTTTTTTATTTGTTAACCGATTTTCAAAATTCTTTTTGTATCTTATACTCACATTTGTCCTCTATTTAAAGCACTATTCACTTTTCGACATAGTCCCCATTCCTTTCCAAGCATTGCGTCAACGCGTGACTAGTTGGGTGAACCCGTCGGAGAGGAATTCCGGAGTTGTTGTCGACACCAGGATTGAATGGCAGCGTTTACCTCGCCGTCAGAACCAACTCATGTCCCTTAAGGGGCTCTTTCTTCTTTGGGAAGTGGTGAAAGTCGCAATGTGCAAAGTCTTTCATTTTTGAACTGCAATTTTTCATCTTTGAACTGTAGGCGCTGCAACGCCTCTGGTGTGTAGTGAATCCTGTGCGGGCGGACGTTATCGTACTCCAGAAGAAGGTCCAAAGCTGCCATTCAATCCTGGTGTCGACAACAACTCCGGAATTCCTCTCCGACGGGTTCACCCAACTAGTCTCGCGTTGGCGCAATGCGTGGAAAGGGATGGGGACTATGTTGAAAAGTGAATAGTGCATTACATAGAGGATAAATGTGAGTATAAGATACAAAAAGAATTTTGAAAATCGGTTAACAAATAAAAAAATTACAGCCATGGAGACCTTATTTATCAATCGCCCCTCGTATTTGAATTTTATATTTTTAACATCAAACATATTTCATAGAAGAGTCACTTACAAAGTCATGGCAACTATTTTTTCTGCGGAATCTCAGACCGCGATGCACATTTTTCGATATGCAGCAATGACATTGAGACGTATCATACTTATTGCTGCCGCTAGATGGTGAAGATGTACAAGGACGGAAGAGAAAGGGATGCGCGAAACCGTTTTCAAGTATGAATGTGAGTTGGCTAGAGCAACGTGCATACGTAAAAGTACGAGTGCTTTGCGGACAAAAGCGAGGAAATGTCACGCACAACTCGTAGAAGCTGTCGGAGATTGTCCTTTCCCACACAGAGTTGTTGCAAGGTGGGTAGCAACTTTCCAACGTGGACGAGTAGCGAGTAGCAAGTACCGACTTGTCTGGTACAGGACGCCATAAGACTGTCCGTACTGATGCTGCTACTCCCGTGATTCTACAGTGCTTAGGGACGACTGACGATGATTTCTACAGGAGTTGGCAACAGAAATAGGTATTGACCAGGCAACTGTTCATAATTTTTTTTATTTTACTCTTCCCCTTGTCTACAATACTTCCTAAATAACCCGTGTAACAGCCATTATTGGTAAGTACATTGAAAGTGACCCTCGTTTATAACCAGGGAAAGTTTTTCTTCTTTTTTTTCAGATATTAAAGAAATATTTTTTCCTATTGTTTACATGCCAAATACAGTATTTTTGAAAAAGTATTCAAAATAATAAAAATTATTTTAAAGTGTAGGTCTTTTTAAAAATAACTTATAAATGTATTGTATGTCTATTTAAATTCATTTTGTATATGGTCACTTGTCTATGTGTCTATGTAGTCATATAAACAGATGTTCATTATTTGTCTCTTAAAATTCTCATTGTTCAGTAAGATCGTGGTTACAAGCATTTAAGTAATCAGTTATAATGCTGTGAAAATAAGTTAAAAACTAGAATAAATTCTCGAGGTGTTATTACAAACGGTATTCTTAACAAGATGGGAGTGACGTCAATGCTAAAGGTTATGTGACAATTCTAGCTAGAAAAATCTGCAAGATCCTTTCGAGCAACGTTTGTTCGAGTTGTGACGATAAAATGAAATGTTTGCATTTCCTCTTCAAATTTATTTCTGGAACTGACGAAAAATGATGCTTGTCCGTCATAACTAAATGCTTTAAAACGTCTTTTTTATTAGGTTCAAAAGTCCTGTTTGAATTCTACGGAAATGACGCCATTCTATTTGGGTTCATTTCTCTTAATCCGCTTTACTAATTGTATTTTTTTACCTTTAAGTTTTCTATCTGAAAATAGAGCCGCATCTTTGACTCTTCAACAAACTGTGCTTATTTAATTATGTCCCTCCTGTGCTAACACCTACGCCTATTAAGACTGGTATAAATTCCCTTAATCCGGTGTTTTCATGTTTGTTAATTTTCACGTTCTTCTCCAACACCGTCCTCGCTCATTGCGACAAATTCATCGAGCTTCTTCCGGCGATAATTGAGTTCCAGTGCCTCGTTTGTTCGTTTTCATCTTTAATTCGCTCGACCCGGCATTTTGTAAAAGTTTGAAATGGAAGCAATAATCGTCTCCTCCCTCTTTAAAACTTCGATTAACTTTTAAATCCCAGTTTATCACTTTAAGCAGTACACTTTCCTATACAAGGAAGGAACTTGGTTGGAATGTATAATTCTAAATTTTTAAAAATATGACCAAAATAAAGATATGAAAGGATAACCGCTTGTTGCTCTTTAACATTTTAAACGTGAATTTGGTTTTAGCTATTCTTCTCAATAGCATTTCCCCGTTCACCTTTCTCTCCTCTTTTCTTTCCATTTTCCTCGCAGCTTCAAACTCGCTTTCGAGAACACGGCTAATCCTTTCACCTAAATTGATAAATGTTTCACACTCTATTCGCTCGCAATTTTCCGCCTCTGATTTTCTTCTCAACCATCCTTAAAGTCTATGCTAATTTCATTGATTTCTAAACCCACCACTCCATTAGGAAATGCCTGATTCAAGCCTCATTACAGCGAATTCGATGGCGATGACTGCCTTCCTTTCGTCTATTTAATAATCGATGCTATGTTCCACGGTATTAGGCGGTCGTCGTGTCCATTATGAATGTGTCAAGGAATTAATAATGGATAGCGTGACACAATTTGTGCTTAACTTTTTTCTCTCTGTCTGTATATGGATAAGGAGAGGGCAAAATAGCATTACTGTTAAATAATCATAAAATCATATTAATTACGGGCTCTCTTGTTATAACGGAAAT
Organism: Rhysida immarginata; assembly: GCA_023313115.1. Lineage (NCBI taxonomy): Eukaryota > Metazoa > Arthropoda > Chilopoda > Scolopendromorpha > Scolopendridae > Rhysida > Rhysida immarginata. Next base: position 559,772 of record JAHWFO010029886.1, read on the forward strand.
AAATAAATTACAAAGGCTATTTGATGTTCACATTACAGAAGTACAGCTTCATTAAATCAGAAAAATTATTATAAATGTGTTAATTTTTGTGCGATTTCCTCAATATAATAATATTGCTGAGCTGAAATTAATGCAAATTTATTCATTTTAAGTTATTTTACTGTAATTTCAAATATAGTGTATGGTTTTGAGTAACATGAGTTAAAATATTAAAGTGCAGGGTATGTAGTTTATGGTGGAGTTTTTTTCTAATGCTATTCAAAGATACATAAGGCGCGAAGGTTTTATTTTTATGAGATTTTAATATCTTATAGCGTTCCTTTGTGATGCCTATTTAAATGCTGCTCTTAATACATTTAACACTCTTCTTCTTATAGCACTCTTATTAAAGGGAGAGCGTATGGAGAAAATTTCGAGTGAATATTTTAAATTACAAGTTACCTGATAGATGGACTTTATCCAAAAACAAAATAAGCTTTGCTCATGTATGCTTTAAATGACAATATAGTTTTTTGTTTCGTGTATAATTTCATGTTGTATACCCAGTTACCGTGTTAATGAGACACCTATTGAAACTAGAATATATTAGCCGTAATTTTGGATGAAACGCATGACTTAGAATTAATTATATTTTGAATTCAATTTGAAACAACTTTCATTTATTAATGTACAAGCTTGGTACAGTATTAAACAAACTTCCATTTGGAAAAATATCCTATCTGTGTTTCTTTCGGCAAAACAAGAAGAGAATTTTAAATGAACGAACATTTTATTGAATGAATTAATTTAAAAAATTTGCTAAAGCAGAAATGGTGGTGGAATACGAGGGCAGTTCAGGTTTTATCGGGACTATCTGCAAAGTATTCTCCTGAATTGTTAAAACATTACATCGGTGGGAGCGCCAGGATTCCTTTCGCGTTGAAAGAAGTGGATTTTATGCCTGTATTGAATGTCATAAATTTCTTGAAAGGGGGCCGAACAGATATGCTTACTTATAAGTCAGGACTGTAAGAGGTGTGTTAGAAAGATTCCCAGAGCATTTGGCCCAGAATGATATTGTGGGATCTGGCATTGTCCAGAAGAATAACAAAACTTTTCAGGCAACTTTCTTATTCTTTTCGTGCGAATGGCTTTTGTTTCAGCAGCGTGTAACATTAGGCATAAATTGATAACACTTTATTGTCACAGGAGATAGTTGCTAGTGTTTTCCCGATAGACGCCTGAATTATACTTATTGAGGAGGTGGAGAACTTCTATGTTGCTTGGTTTCATTCCCGGGATGAAATACATGAGTCGGGACACATTAATATAACCACCTCTCCTCACCTTGAAACCAATTTGGACTATCATTAATTTTACGTTATATTCCTTCATGACACCTCGTTCCAAGTCGTTTGATATATTACATGCTATATTTCAGCATTGAAAGTTCCAATGAACCATAATGGTTCAACTAAACCATTGATCCCTTGTTATGCAGATGAAAAATCATTGCATACCATTAAAAGCTGACAACAGCAGACGTGTAGTAGCATCCGTTAACACAGCAATTGTCGCCGTCATGGGCAGAACAAGTGACCTGTCGGACCTCCACAAGGGGATGATCATTGGCTATCGGGCCAAGGGAGGCAGCATTTCAGAAACGGCCACCTTTGTGAACTGCTCTAGGGCTGCCTTTGTGAGGGTGTACCGCGACTGGACGAACCAGACATTTCGAGCAACAGAAGAGGTAACTGTGGGGCCCCATGGGCCATCGATCCTATAGGCGAGCGTCGGTTACGACGCCTGGCCAAGATCAATCGAATGTTGAGCAACTGACACAGCAAATTAATTGTGGGGCCGCTAGGCGTGTCAACACCAAGACAGTGCAACGATCCCTCTTGAGGTTGGGGCTCCGGAGCAAGCGTATGGTAACAGCACCCATGTTGACGCCTGTGCATCGCCGAAAACGCCTCCAATTCGCAATGGACTATCGCCATTGGACCTCGGAACATAGTGGAGGACGAACTGATGAACATAGTGGAGGACGATGGAGAATTCGCCGGGAAGCATCTGAGAACAGGCATTCCAACACCATCACTGGCATCGAGGGTGTGACTGTTTGGGGGATGTTTCATGGTATTGTTTGAGTCCACTAATACCACTGTAGGGTACACTGAATGCTTTGTTACCTGACGATCGTCGCAGACCAGATACACCCCTTCATGTCGACAGTGTTTCCTCAGAGTGATGGCACCTTTCAACAGGACAATGCTCCCTACCATACTGCCAAAATTGTCCACGACTGGTTGGAGGAGCATGAGGATGAAATCAAGCTACTCCTCTGGCCACCAAACTCTGCGGCAATCTCTGCGGATTACGCGCGGCACTCAACCGCTCGGCTCGAATTATTTGTGAAACGGTTTGCGGTGCGGCTCTCCAGGCGGACGCCGCGCCGCGCACAGATCCGCTCGCTGCAAGGAATTTGCGAAACCCGCTTAAGGCCTGGGTCACAATGGCGTGAAACGACGTAACGACGCCAGTGATGTCACTTCCGCTAAATAGCTTGGCGCCGTGCTTTACGCCGAAGTTGAATTTTGTTCAACTTTTTACGTCGCATTAGATTGTACGCCGAACATCCAGCCAATCAGAAGAGCGATTGGGCCGCCATCAAGATGGCCGACAAGAGAGCGATGTACAATAGGGAATGTTTTGTAGAAATGGTGAACATAGTTTAGCTATCTGTATGATAAAAAAGCCCAGGCTATTAAAATACTGCCAGACTTTGTGATAAAGCTCGATACTGTAGGCATTTATGTTGAAGCTACTTCAAGTGAACCGACATCACCGACATGCTTTAAACCGATAGCGAAACGACATCACAAATTGCACCGCGTTATACGCTTTCAGTTTGAACGCTGAACGCCGACGTTTTTTCTGCGACGTATTTACGTTGGCGTATTTACGTGGCGTTTTACGCCAGTGTGACCCCGGCCTAACAGTTTCAGATCGCTTGGGTGTAATATGAGTATTAAGATGCACTATTTACACAGCTACTTAGACCGTTTTCCTTTAGGAGATACTAGTGAGGAACAAGATGAAAGATTTCACCAGGATATTAAAACTATTTAGCACCTCTACAAGGAAGATGGGATACGCACATGATGGCAGCTTACTGCTAGAGTTTAAAAAGGGACTGTTCCAAAACACATTCAAGAATATCACGGAAAAAAAGTTTCCGAAATGTTCAGTGACTAGTTGCTTTCATCGATGACTTTTTCTTTTTGTTCTTTGAAATTAGATAAGTACACCTGCAATGTTCTCGTTGTGTAGCTATAATCACATACCGACATACAGGATTTTCATGTTCCTTTTAACATTTAACATTTTTTTAAAATATAAATACAGGGTGATTCAGTCAATTTCTGACCATTTCACTCGAATGACGTGCATTAGGGATAAACAATTGAAAGAATATGAGCGCCATATCGAATTTCTAAATAGTTGGAGTTTGTATTGTTGCAAAGGCGCTGCATGAAAATCGTATTGTTGAAAAATGGCGCCCGCTTTATCAACACAGCAGAAATGCAAGGTTGTCGAATGGTATTTCGAGACAAAATCACCTGTAACCGTGCAAAGAAAGTTCCGGAAGGAGTATAAGTGCCGTGACGCACCAGGCAGGCAAGCAATCATGGATTTTGTCAAGCAATTTCGTGCCACTGGATGTGTTAAAGGCAAGAAAATAGGCGGGAGCAAAGCTCGTGTTCGAACGGCCGAAGTTGTCGAAAATGTTCGCACAAGGTTGGTCGATTCCCCTACCAAAAAATCTGTTCGCCTGCGAGTCCTAACCTAAACCCATGTGATTTTTATCTCTGGGGGTTCCTTAAAGACAGTGTGTTCACTACAGCACCAAGAACCCTAGACCAGCTGCGACAAAGCATCGTCGACTGCTGCACCCGTGTGGATGCAGAAATCCTGGATAGAGTTATGAACAACTTCACCATTCGGCTGCGATCAGTTCAAAACCTTCGTGGTGGCCACATTGAACATATCATCAAGACTTTTCCACGGGAATAAAAACTCCGAACTGCCTAAAATATCATACTGAAATGCTAAGTTTGTAAACATTAATGGATCAATACATCATAGTACTGAAATGATCAGAAATTGACTGAATCACCCTGTATAATAAAAATTCAGCGTTTAGTTTGTTTTGTTTTTTTGATACACGGATTTAACATAAAATAGTATAACGTATATGTCAATAAAATGTTATATCTTAGAAATTTTAGCTCCTAGGCAAAAACTAATGCCATATTTAAATTTTGGACATCAAATTCATATGAAATCAGTTCCAAATACCCCAGTGTTATTTAGCATGATGTATTTCAAAAACTAGAGCGGCTACGACAAAAAATGCGGTATTTTTAGAATCAGTACATCAAAAATATTTTACATCAATTCTTACTTTTTCGGTACCAGCCTAAATTTTGTTTCTATTGGATTGTGTAATCTATTTGCAATGTTAAGACCAGTTTTCTTTTAAAAAATGCACTCTTAAGGATTCTGGTGAATTTTTTCGATGTAAAAGGGTAAAATATCTTTTTTTAATAAAAATGAAGAAGACACTAAGCGGAGAATTTAGTAGTTATCAGAGATAAGGGATTATTGATTCGCGATTAACGTGTAAGTGCGGAGACACTCAGCTTCTTCGGTGTTCCTTAAAATTGATTGAGTGTGGCGAGATATATGTTCCTCCAGGATCGTTTAGATATCGTTTTTTGACATCCTTGAAAAATTCAATAGCTGAAGTTAGTGATAATTTATCTTCTTGGAAAGTTTTTTCCTATTTTTTGAGGTTTAAAGAAGAGTAATTTTGAATGCATTTTACATGACAAATGCATTTACGCCATATTATACTCCCTAATTAACGATTTTTAACTCACTGTATCGGTGAATCACGATAGCTAAAAGAAATACCTCATAGAAATTAATTCATTAATTGTTAATAAAATCTTGCAGACATTCCAAGAAGGAGTTTTGGCTGTCAAATCTTTAGTAATTCTAAATTTGAGAATTCAAATTTAGCTAAACCTTCTAATGAACTGCTAATTTATTTAATTCTTAACAGATATTTGCATCTATTTATTGCCCAACGTTCACGTTAAAATACAAAGCAATTTCTATTTATCAAATCCAAATAATACAATTGAAAAAGCTGGGACAAACTAGTACTACATTCAATTTAATGAATTTTGAGTTTGACGCGCGAAAACAATACACTGTTCTCGTTCTTTGGTCTCATGTTGAATATTCTTTGAATATTCTTAACGAATGGCAAGAAAATTTAATACTCCAAAATTTCCCAAAACAGTGTTATCCTTCTCTGTGAAAATGGTAGCAGGTTCTATTACGAATGTTCTGGCTGGAACAAGCGATGTTTTCGTGAAGACGGTGATTCAGAGGACTTTTTAGATGATGATTTTTAGATGAAGGCTTTTTAGATGAAGACGGTGATTCAGAGGACTTTTTAGATGAGGATCCTGATTTTGTATTAAGAAGTTCTGAAAATGAAGAGCTGAGTATTGGTTAGTAATGTTTTGAACCTAAAATAGCCTCAAAGGTTAGAAGGTTAGGTTTTATTTTTTTAATTACTCTTACAGAAATATATTTTATATTAAGTTTTATGCTACTAGTTAAAGAGGCCCGGTGCCCGGGCCGGGTAGGGCCGAGCAGCATAAAGCAAGTGCGAAACTTGAGACAGATTTTCATGCGCCTCAACCTGCACTTTTTATATATTCTGTTTTTCCTATTTTTTCTTCTCTTGAATGGAGGTGGATGTACATGATCGTTTGTGTATGTGTGCTTTGCAAATCTAAGTGGGGTTATTCGCTATTTGGTAATTTCTTGTTGCAATTCGCACTCTGCTCTCGATGTCTTGAAACAAAACTTGGGCATTCATCAGTTGGTATAGTCTAGCAGTCACCGTTAATTTTGTTGACATGCTTGGATCGTCGACGGCCACCTGCGAACTCAGATGACTACTGGGTCACTCACCATTTGCTCTGTTGCAGCAGTGCACTGGCAAAACCCAAACAGCGCCGAGCGAAGGGGCTGCTTCCTCTACCGCCTTTCCACTATCTCTCAATAGTCTGCTAACTTTCCATTATTTCCAGGTACTGCTCATTTTTAAAAATTTTCAAGAAAATATTAGCTTCTAAGAACTAGCATTTCCAAGAAAAACCCGAACAAAAAAAATTCTATAGATTGTTGATCATTAGATATATATTGTTGGTCCGTGCATGTTGTTGGTGAATTGCGTTGATACAAAACAACGGAGTAGACATATTATAGAATTAGCTAAAAAATTATCACAAAGGATAGGTGTGATTTTTGCAGTTCGTTTTTTTCCAAGAAATATATTAATCATGTTATACTTTGCCCTGTTGCACTCATTGTTATATTTTGGAATTCTGTTCTGGGGCAGAGGTAATATTACTGATATTAACCTTCTGATTTCTTTACAACGGAAAGTTTTGGAAATAATTTTTCAAAATAATATAAGGATGGAACAAATAAACACTCAAATGAAAGTTCATAAGCTTCTCCCTATTCGCTCAATATTTGTAAAACAGGTTGCTCTTTATTTATTTAAATAAAAAAATAATTTAATTACATCTGATTGCTATTATAGTTACTTAAAATTTCCTTCGTCTTATCTCACAAGAAATATTGGATTACCAATAATACCATTAATAACCCGTACTGGACCTAAAATCTGGTCCCAACTTCCATCAGAAATTCGATGTTCAAATACATTGCATCAATTTAAAGTAAGGTTATCTACCTGGTTACTTTCGTTGCACCCTGGTGTTGTTTTTTTTTAACAAATTTTTCTTAACTAATCTCTTCTTCTTTTGTTTATTTATACTTTTTTTTGTTTGTGTTCCTGGAGGGGAGGCTTCCAGACAGGTCTGCCTTTACGCTTTCCCTCCTTTTGGTTGTTTTTTTGTTTGTTTTTTATTGATTAATGATAATCCCCTCGTCCTGGTTTTGTCTAGTGACCAGGTTCGAGGAATCTGAAATTTAAAAAAAGGTAATAAAAATTTTTAAAAAATATTTTAAAAAAATTAAAAAAATTAAAATATTGTTGCACAAACTTTGCCTTGCATTGTTGCTCATGAGATAACTCTTATTAGTATGCCCACCATCATTATGAACATCAAAGTACAGCTGCGCATATATTGGTGCACGTCCTGGAAGACTCGTTAGCGAGTAAATCCGATTGTAAGGTTGCAGAATTTTATGAATATTTATTAAAATAATATTTACATATGTGGAGATATGGAAATTATGCATCAATGATTATATATGCATTTGCATTATGTTGGAACTAAATTTGAGAAAAGTAAGTGACTAAAGTGCAACCCAGACTAAAGAAAGATTTATAAAGATTAAAATATTATTTATGAAATTATTTTTTTTATTCTATAAAGAATCTCTGGAAGTTACCAAGTCATTTTAGAACCAGAGAGGAAAAAGGTTTGCTGTTTCATTTTGGAGGAGGAAGGTTGAAACTCAGATGACTTGAAATCAGATCAAATGAATCTGATGATCAGAAATTAAGCTTTTTGATTGGCTATTGAAAGAAGGCATGATTTTGTGGTTGCAGAAATATTTTTGACTGAAAATCAGTAAAAGGTACAGTTTCCAACTGAGTTAGACGTTGTTCTACTCATGTGATTTTGATTAGGTTTGGTTTGTTTGGTATTAACGTCCTTTTCAACTGCCATGGTCATTTCAGGACGGCGTTATAGGGGCCGAAAATTTTGCCTCGCAAGGGTTCTTTAACGTGCAGCTGGCAAACGACTACACGGAACTAAATGCTTTACTTCCCTTCCAAAGGAAGTGCGTGATCTCAGGATTTTCCCCCTGAAAAAATCCTCGTCGTCCTCGGCCGGGGTCGAACCCGCGTACTCGGGCATCAGAGGCGATCACGGAACCACTGAGCCACCGAGGCCGATGATTTTGATTAGGCGTTCACTTTGTGAACAGTTGCTCTTCACAGAATAAGAAATCCAAAATGCTTTATTCGAAATTTTGTTTCTTTTATATGCATTAATTGGGCACTATTTTTTTTGGTTCGAAACCCGAAGACTTTTTTTGATGAGAGGTTAACGGTGCGAAACCTGTTGCTGCCACAAATGGCTTCTCTATAGGATTTAAAATGACTTGAAATTTTACAACATCACAATGCTAAATCTATTGATGTTAAATCGCTAATTTCTTTAATTATAAAATAGAAACCCTCCTTTATTTATTTTATTTATTTATTTATTTATTTGAAAATTTACATCCAAAGTTGGACATGTACAAAGAGAGTTACATAGATTAAGGTATATCTTGTTGAATCAAGTTAAAAACATGCAATTTCTGGTTTGAACATGACTTTAACGTGCAATTTAAAATCTCATTCTTAGCATTGAATGGTAAATTATTCCAATAATCACAAGCATATAGGGAAAGTAAGATTGCAAATATTTTGAAACCATAATCTTTGGTCTAAGTTTATATCTTTGTGTAGTTCGAGTATTAGGCGAATCAGTAAGCCATTGGTTAACATAATGGAGCGGATGGTTGCTATCAGTAATTGCTCGACATATTTCTTTAAGACGAGCAATTTTAATTATAGATTGCAAGGAAGGTATTTCGTACATATTAAAGATATCAGACATAGATGCGTATTTAGAGAGTGCTAAGGCTGCCCGCAAAACGTTATTGTAAGCTACTGAAACACGGGAAATTGTGAATTTTGAGGCTGCAGACCAGAATAGGTTGCCATATTCTAGTTTAGGAACTAACATTGACTTTAGTATTTGTATCATCTCCTTTTTGGTTAGCGTTTTTCTTAGGTTTTGAAACAGAAATTTCAGACGATTGAGATCGAGAAGCAGCGATTCAATAGTTTCTTTAAATGATAGTTTGGTATTAAGCTGCAGGCCTAATAAATTGCATATGTGATTTGGGCTAGGGTTTTGATTGTTGAACAACAATATAGTCGTTTTGGACTCGTTAAATTGTAGTCCATGCGTTACGTACCAATTTTTCAAAGTTTGAATGTCGTCAAGGATTTTATTATATGCTAAAGTAAACTCATTAGGAGGAAAGGCCGTAAACAAAAAAATTGTCATCTACAAATGATATTATATTGCAGTGTAGAGGTAGTTTAAATATCTCAGCCGTGGCCGCTGCATACAGCACAGTAGCGATCGGGGACCCCTGCATGAGGCTCATGGTAGATGGATGTTCAGTAGTAGTATTATTAGACTCCATGTAATTGATTCTGTTAGTAAAATAGTCACGCAATAAATTTAAAGTTACAGGATCAACCCCACACTGGGTCAACTGCATTAATAGAGTGCTTCTTTCAACAGTATTGAATGCTTTGGCAATGTCATTATTAATTAAGAAGCATGACAATCCTTTGTCGACTGCGTGAATGATATAGTCAAAGATCTTAAATAAAGGATAAGTTATTGGGGTTTGAGGACGACCCCCAAATTGGTTTGTGGGAATACAGGACCATAGAAAAGACGATAACTTAGAGAATATAAGTTTTTCTGCAATCTTAGCTAAGGCTGAGAGTGTACATATTGGACGGTAATTACATATATTGGTACCATCTCCTTTCTTAAACACTGGAGCGATGAGGGTGCTTTTGAAATCAGATGGGAAGGTTTGAGTGATGCAAATCATTTGAAGCATATGGTTAAAAATAATATTGCCAAAGTGGCCCCAATTTTTTATAACTCTAATGGTTATAAGGCGTCTCTGTTCGAGGTTTTTTTATTGGATTGCTTTATGGCTAGTCTAATAGCGCTCAAAGATATAGGGGGAATATGGAAATTACCAATAGCTAATTTTTTCTCAATGGTATCTTGGTTTCTTTTTGTTTTGTTGGGGTTATCAATCCATTCTAAGTAGGCACGTGCTTGGTGGAAGGGAAAATTTTTCTTATGTGTTTTGTGGTTACGAATAAATTTCCATAGGTCAAATATTTTTGTGCCCTTTTTTACAATTGTGGATCTCTTAGCCCGTTTAATCTCTTTTTTGAAAGTCAATTTTGCCTTTTTTAAACTTTGCTTGTTAGTTGCTGTGGAATCTATAATAAATGATTTGTATGCCGATGTTTTATCTTTCCAAAGTGATAAAAGTTTATCGTTCCACCAAGGACGCCTTACTTTATTATACCTTACGTTCTTAATTTGCAAGCCTGCATCCAACAGAGCCAATTTGAAATTTGAATACATAATATAAAAAAAAATATTAACGTCCTGGGTATTGAAGTAACTTGTCCAATCAGGGTTAGATAATATGTTCCTAAATTTGATCCAATCAACACCAACATAATCAAAGTGCTGTCTAAATAAGTTTCGGTGCTTTTCGTTTTCGCGCACTTTGTTAATTTGAACTATTAATGCGTGATGGTCACATTTGGGTAAAGTCTCCTGCTTAACGAGAAAGTCCGACCATGAAAGAGGAAGAAAAATTTGGTCGAGTATGGTTCTAGATGATTTAGTTATTCTTGTTGGCGAGTTGATAATGGGATGAAGGTGAAACAATTTGCATTGCTCAATCAGAGATTTAGCCAGAAAGGAGTCAGTTCCAAAGTCAACATTAAAGTCTCCGATGATTAGATTTGTAGCATAACGATGGGATTCTTCAATTAAGGCTATTAGCTCAGCGATCGGTATATAATTGGGTCTGTAGAACGCTAATAAGTTGATCTGAAGGTTATTTAATTGAGTGTTCAAACAAATGTATTCAAGTCCAGAAATTGATTGACGGTCCAATATTTGATAATTCCAATCATCTGATAGTAGCACGAGAACGCCACCTCCTCTAGAAGGTCTGTCCTGAACGTATGTCATTATAGTTATTGAGTTGCAAAAAGTTATGAGAATGGCTATCAGTCAGCCAAGTCTCAGTAATAACACACAGGTCAGGAGTGTGGGTTTGTATCCACAGTACAATATCATCAATCTTATTAATTAAAGAGCGGGCGTTTATGTAACCAACTACCAGAGGTTTGGTCTCATGAGTAGTGGAATTATTCGACATGCTATGATCTTGGAATGGAGGCCTGCCTCGCATCATTAGGAGATGCAAGTATGGCATCAGACAAGAGGGTAGGATTACGGCCTAAGTAAGGACGGATAGATAAACCTTTAGGCCAATCGAAGGAGTTGAATAAGTAGTCTTCGTCCTCAGAAGAAATTCGGACAAAGAAAAACTTAGATGTGGTTCCCGCTTTGGTTATCCATCTTCCGCATTGTAAGACCTGAAGACCGTGGTCAGTGAGGGATTTAGCCAGTTGATGAGGAGAGACTGATTCGTGCAGATTTCCTATACATAAACGACAAGTATCATATCTTCTCAAAGGCAAGTCCCACTTTGTCTGACTTTTATGCTCTTTATTGGCTCTATTGTTATCAACGGATTCACTTGCAATTAATTGAGATTTAACCGTGATTTGTTTTTTAGCATTGTTAGTAGACGAGGCGATATTTACTGTAGGTGTAGTCTTCTGAGGTGATGTTGTTAAGAGCTCAGTATCATTTTCCTCCATCGTAGTTTGCGAAGGCTGTTCTAACCGGCGGTTTTGATCTATTTCATATGCAGAGGGAGGTTTTTGCATAATGTCATCCCTCAATGTTGTAGGAGACGTAATAGTATTGATGACCTGACGAGTCTCATTAACTAAGAGTTCAATTTGGGCCTTCACTTTATCAATTAAGTCCTTAATTGTTATGTTGAGAAAGTTTAGAAGGCCTTCCATAATAACATTAGAGACAGTGTTGGTCAACTTTTCCATTTTGTTAACGAGTGTTCTATCGGATAAGATGCATTGGTGTTTATTAAAGTCCTGGATTTTTTGAAGTAGTGATTCATGGGAGGTAGTAAGAAGATCTTTAAAATCATTATAGTTGTATATTGGCTGTTTTGCAGGAGATTGTACGTATATCATGAATGATTGCATCAGCACTATTACCTTGCATTTCCATTGTATTTTGTGAGGGAGTCTTGTTTACACTTTGGTTTAAACGGGTATCATCTTTATGACAATTCAGCTGGATCCAACGTTTTAATTTTTGAAGGAAGATCTCAATGTGACTCCTTTGCTCTGCGGTGGAGGTTTTGTATTTCATTATGGATGATATCATAATCTCTGTGGAGTCGTATGCATTCATTATATCATCCAATGATAACTTATTTATATCCAAATCGTCAGAATTCAGAGGGGGGCAGAGTTCGATAACTGAATCCATAGTTGTCATTTTTTTTTTTTTTTTTTTTTGTGGGTCTTTCTTCTTCAACAATTAACTTATAAATAAAGTTAAATAGGATTTAGAATTTAATTCATATAGTTGCTAACAGGCACGTGAATTATTGAACATATTATAAAAAATGCTTTTTACAACTCTACTCCCATAAGAAATGGCGATGCTGCTCCGTAAAAAACCTTCATAAATCTCATCGTATAAATAATTATCAAATCTTGCCAGACAACCCAAACTGCTTGTAGGTTTTAAGTGACACATTAATTTTCGAGCTATAGGAAGATATATTTATGGAAACGTTATTAATAAATTAAATTAAAGACTTAGTGAGGGCGTGCACTCATATCATCACAAGTTTTCAAATTTCCCACGTTTTGAACAAAGATAACCTCGAAATCAAGTTTGCACACTCTCAACGAGGAAAAGAAAATTCCAACACAGAAACGGATAATCTTTCTATTTAATGTATTAATTATTTAAAAAAAAAGAAATAAATATAGTAATTTCAATAAAAACTACACCCTTTCAATAATCTTGCTTTATTGAAGATGTCACATCCTCCTGCTCCCGTTGCTCAATCCTAAACTTAATTTCCTCTCGCGATTTCATCGACCTCGTTATAAAGAAGAAAACGATGAAGATGAGTCATTCGAGAGTCTTCCTTCCGCGTGAGTTTACTTGAGCTTGGAACTCCCGTCAAAGCAGGTTATTATGATTATTAAATATTAATATGATTAATTAAATTTATAATTTTTCTTAATTTTTAAATTTACTGAAACTATCTAATTTAGGTTGAGTTATATTTTATAGACAACTTACTAATGTATTATGATAAATTTGCTTTTATAGTGTCGATTACAACAACAGCTGCAGCGTACAGATCAAAATAATTCATTTTTATGTATTATATTTTGAATATTACTGATGTAAATTATAATCGCAGAATTAATTTATATTGAATATTATTATTGTTTGAAATATTTCTCGTTTATACAGATCGCTCAGTTTAATTTATTTACACATTAAAAGTTGGATTCGCTGCAAACTTTATAAGTAAGTTATTATATTTATTTCACAGATTTCATATCCCATATTCAAAATGTTAAACTTATATTTTACAGTAGCGAATATATTAAGAAAATTCGTATTGTCGAACTACTGAATAGTTTTTGCTATTAATAATTTTCATTAGATCCTTGAAAGTGCATATATTATCAAAAACATTATTTAGGGATTTTAAAGGTAAATGATTTTAATGGCCCATTAAATATCAGCTTTTAAATTAACCTCTTTCTTAGGCGGAAGTATTTTTTTTAATCTTAATTGATATTTTGTTATTAGCCAAGTTTCAGTTAAATTGTCTCCTAGAATTTGAATAGAAAACGCAGTTCTTTATTTATTTAGTTATAAAATTCGTGAATTTTAGAATGTTTGTTTTTTCTTAGTAAGAATTCTTACATTTAATGACATATCACCTATAGTCCCTTACTGAAAATCGAATTCAACAATTATGGTTTGCTAATTTCAGTTATAACTATATCATCCTAGTATTGAATTTGAACTTTCTCAATATCAACAATTGTTAGACTCATTGTGAAAGAATTGCTTTATTCATTTCCTTTATTGAAATTACTGATTAAAATTGTTTTTATTGGAAAATGGACAGATATTTAACACCAGAGAGGATGCTTGCAATAATGCAATCAGGGCACGATAGTGATTCCGACCACGAAGGTTATAGTACGGATGATGGACTTCCAGTCGCAGAAGAAGATGCTCTGAATAAGGACCTGCTTGGAATTGAGAGTGAAGAAGAGGAGGAAGAAGAGCAACAAAAACAACAAGAGCAGCAACAACAACTTGGGACACACAGTTTGTCCAACCCCAAACCTGGGTGCAGTGGTGGAAATAATGCAAAGTTAGTACACTTTTAGATATTGTCCTAAGCACTGTTACAATTATATTTAGTGAAGATTTTCTGATCCAATTTGCTAAATATATTAATTTCTGTGATCTTTGCTGAAATAGTAATTCTATTAAAGATGTTAGCACTTTCATTTTTGATTAGATAAGTTATAAAAGTTATTCTTAGTAGTTGATTCACAATCTAGTAGAGTATTGTATCCATAGACTTATTTATAATACTTCAATGAAATTATTATATATTAAAATCATTAAAAACAAAAAAGTAGGCTTATTGATTTCTGCCCTTTAGAAAAAAAAGCATCCTTTTACAATTTCGTTTCAAATTTTATATACCATTTGTTTCTTTTAGGGCTTCAAAGAAACGCAAGAGGAAAGACGCTGAAGAAGACCTCGTTTTGCATCACGGATATGAAGATGACGACACGGATGCCCCAGATTTACGGAAATATCCTATTTTTCCTCGCCGCCCTTCTGGTGTTGATATGGGACATGCTCTAACTAGAGCCACCCTCCAGTCACTAACACCATTAAAGATATTTATGTGGTTTTTTTCTTTAGATGTAATGAGAGATATTGTATCGTTTACAAATACTTATGCATATATGCATATATTAGAGAAGCAAAGTTATGCTGATAAATATGAGGCGTGGAAGTGTACATGAGTTGAAGAGATGTACAAATTCATTGGTGTCGCTATATTTATGGGATTCATTAGGCAACCTACACAGGCATCTTATTGGGAAAAAGATACTGACTGTACTGGTAGGAAAGTTTTAAAAGATGCCATTTCTCGTGAAAGACTAAAAGCATTGCAAGCATTTTTGCATGTTGTCGATCCTAATAGTGAACCAGAAGGTGATCGCCTGAAAAAAATCAGGGGATTTCTGGATAAAATATGCCAGAATTGCCATGCATTTTATCAACCATTCCGCCATATTTCTGCCGATGAGAGAATGGTATTATCTTATTCTAAATGTTCGGGAATACGTCAGTTTATGAAAGCAAAACCTATTCGCTTTGGATTTAAGCTCTGGGTATTAGCAGATTCAATCTCCGGATACACATATAATTTTAGTGTGTATACTGCTGCTTCCCAGGGATTCAGTTCCAAAGGATTAGGATATGACGTTATAATGTCCCTTACAGAAGACCTGGTGAATCAGGGCTATCACCTAAATATATAGATAACTTTTACACGTCCTCTATTTTGTTGACCGATTTGCTTCAAAAGGGTATACTGTGCTATGGCACATGTAGGGAAAACCGTCGGGAATTTCCAGACGTTTTATCTGGTTCAAAAAAATGGGGAAAGACTTCCAAGAGAGGACAGGTAAGGTGGGTCAGGAATGCGAATAGAATATTATTTCAGCAACGGAATGATAATAATGTTGTAACAGTAGCTTCAACAGTTCATTCGGCAAAAGGCAGTGCTACTGCGAAACGTTACAGTAAGAATGCTAATCAGTGTACTGAAATTGAAATTCCTAGACCTGTGGCTGTTGAGGACTACAATAAATACATGGATGGTGTTGATCTTTCCGATCATTTAATCCACTCTTATAATGTACAATGTAGGTGTTTGCATTGGTGGAAGACACTTTTTTACCACACTGTAGATATTGCTGTGGTAAATTCTTATATTCCGCTCTTTGCAGGATCTTTATCCGGAAATTACAGAATTGCAAAGGCCATCCTCTTATTGCCACTGGAAATTCCGGAAAGAACCTTTCTCTCAAGCTTCTCAATTTTTCATTAGATGAAAGTTCTACAATGCCATCTCCAACAATCAAGGAAATTGGCCAATCCCACATAGGAGTATTTATGGACAATAGATTATTATGTTCCATATGCAAAAAATATAGAACCTTTGTGAAATGTTCCATCTGTAACGTTCCGACTTGCTTTAATAAAAGCAGAAATTGCCTGCTAATTCACAGTACCACAAGGAAATATTATGAAAAGTTCTCTTACATTTTGCAAGGTTATTGTGAAAATTAAGAGAAGTAAATCCTTGTGTGAACTTTTATCAAAATCTATGAAAAATTGTTATAGAATTTTTAAATAAATCCTCGAATATATGAATCAGTAGATATTATGAATTTCTTTTTTGAATTTAATGTGAAATTCTTTTTAAATTAGGTAACTTAAATTAATTTGATTTCGATAGATATATTCCAATGAAATAAACTTCTGAAGTATATGATCAATTTAATATAAATTCATTTCTTTGATATAATTTATAACTGTGTGTATGTTGCTTGCTTTTG